>JASVEL010007145.1:0-71268 GCA_032618575.1 Nicotiana noctiflora
GGCCTTCGTGATATATATATATATATATATATATATAATTATCTTCTATTTACTTTTCAATCTTTATTTCCTTCAAAGTAATACTATCTATTTTCTTTTTTCCATATTCATTACATAATTCACATTCACCACTTATATAATCATTTATTAAAAAATTATTTTAAAGGATAAATTAACAAAAAGTGAAATCGTTGATAAAAGATAATTAAATAAATATTATCTCATAGTCAAATTTAATTTAAGTACCACATAAATATTTAAGTTTCGCCCTTATTCTCCCATAAATGCTCGATTAATACAATTATAATAATTATAAAATTAACTTATAGTTTTATGTAAATATAATATATACAAAAATTAATATATCAAAAATAGAATATAAAATTAAAATTATAAAAATCTTAATATAAAAACAATATATGATAAATTAAAAGTTCAAAAGTAAAATAATTGAATAAAATAATATTAAATCAAATATAGAGCGATGAAAAGTGTTGCACCAAATTTGTTGCAATACTATTCATGCTATATAATAGTGCAACAAATGTTGTTGCATTGATAAATTAAAAGTTCAAAAGTAAAATAATTGAATAAAATAATATTAAATCAAATATAGAGTGATGAAAAGTGTTGCACTAAATTTGTTGCAATACTATTCATGCTATATAATAGTGCAACAAATGTTGTTGCATTGGAGCAATAAAATACCATTTATTCAAGCTATATAATAGTGCAACAAATGTTGTTTCGTTGGAGCAATAAAATACCATTTCTTGCACCAAATTTGGATTTGGTGCAAGATATAGAGTGGCATTGTAGATGCTCTGAGTAAAGAGCATAGGAGTATTTGTTGTATTTTTATTAACAAATTAAAGTTAATATAGCCAATTTAATGCTAAAAGATAAATTCTTTAATATATATAAACACAGTCAAAAGATCAATTACAGTGGACCAGAGGTAATAACACAATTATTTTATATCTAATTAGGTTACATTTCTATTAAATCCGCTAACTTAATTATTCATAATAAATTAAAATAAATAAAGGTTTAAAAGTTTGATATTTGCAATATAAACATCGTTACTCATCTATTTTATCACCAAGCGTTAACATCTTATTTTGATGGTTGTTACCTATTGTATCGTATTTTATTGTTACTTTTACTTTATGGAACGGCAAATTGGTTTGGTGACGTTGCTTCCTCATTTTTTCCTTTCATCTTGCCTTCCTTATTATTAAATAATCATATTTTATCATTTATCCTATTTTTTATATAATAATATTTACAAGTTTATTCTTCATATTATTGGTGCGTGCCATCATGAAACGACGGCAAACGATACAACCTATTAAAATATTATATTCATCAAATAATACAATATAATATCATACGATATACATATATTATGAAATGATATGCAACAACAATCTAAACATGCGATGAAGCAATGAAAAATGTTTAAATTTTAATATCCCTTTTTGGACAAGTACTTTTCCATTAAATAACTTGTGGTCTTTGTGTTTGTCACTATCTATATTTTCAACATGTTTCAGTTGCCAGTTGGTTCTTTCTTTTTTTTTTGGAATTCTAGACCAACTCGAATAAATTTCATCAAAGTTTAGTGATCTTGAATTTAAATTTTAAATCAAAGCTCAATGTGGTTAGTCACATTTCATATTTTTATGTTACACGTATATAACATATCATCTATTAAATAAATTGGAACTAGTTACGAACTTCATCGGTAATTTATAGCTAAATCTTTTATAGAAAATAGAATAGAAATTTTTGATAATCTGTCATTAATTCATCGTTAAGTAGGATCAGCAACGGATACAGATTTGTCCCTCACTAATTTCTATTTTTTTAGTAGTGCGTGTTTCTAACTCATATGATTGATTATTTGGTGCATGTTTTGTTCTTGAGTTTAGTTATAGTGCGTTAACTGTATAGTTACATTATGTCTTAACTTACAACAGTAAGCAACAACTAATAAAAGGAATTAAATTTATCCTATATTTATCGGAATTGAGTAATTTTGTCCTTCGTTTAATTTTTTTTTTATCTAATTTTGCCTTTGACGTCCCTAATGGAACTCCAACCTGAAGGTAAATTTTAATTTTTTTTATTTTTTATATCTTTACCACTGGACACACTGATGCACTAATTTTGAGTGTATCACTAAGTTAGTTGACGATCTACTAAATTTGTCGCTTGAATATGAAGTGAATTTAAAAGTGTAAGTTAAACATTTCATTTACGGGCCAAAAATAATTGCATTCATTAATAAAATATATATAAAAAAGTAGATTATACATTAACATTAACACACACACACATATATATATATATATATATATATATATATATATCTATATTTTCAACATGTTTCAGTTGCCCACACACACACACACATATATATATATATAAAATTCATATTTTATCGGATGTTATTTATTTTTTCCATTATAGACTTTTGAAATAAAAAACTAGAGCAAGAATGTATTGCTATTTTAATCATTGGTCTGATGAGATGTATTCTGTTTTTTCTTATAATACAGGTCAACAACAACTACCCATTATAGTCCCACAAGACGGGAGGGTGATATGTAAACACGCCTTATCCCTGCTCAAAAGGACAAAAATGCTATTTCCAATAAATACAGGTCAAAATGTTAGAATATTACTAACTGAACTTAGGGTGCCAGCAAAAAGAGTACTAAGAGACGACTTTGATCCAATTAGTCAAAGTCAACATTTTGGGGCGAGAGCTTTTTTAAAATAATGACGAATGTGCGTTTGCTTATACACTTCCTGCTTTGCTTTTGTTTAATCTTTGATGTTCCTTTTTTTTCTTCTTTTTGGTACAATAAATTATAAACCAAGTAATATGCCAAGATTCATGAAAGTGATGCATTTAGCCTAAGGTGATTTGCACAAATTAGATATTTCTGTGTCACTATTCATTGTTTGACCTTATTTGTCTTATGCAAAATTTTAAGTTTAATAAGTATTGGTAGAGACGGATTCGGAATTTCAAGCAGATTCGTGTATTATTATAAAGAGGTGAATCTAGAATTTGTATTTGACTGGTTTAACTTTTTTCTCTTACCATGACCGACTAGACTTTTAAAATTATAGCTTCAAAATTATATTCTTTTTTGGATTTAGTAATTTTCACACACACACACACACACATACATATATATATATATATATATACTTCATGCAAAAAACAAGACCATTCAGAGTGGGATTTGAAATGTCAATTTCATTTGTAGAGGTTGATGATATGCTATAATTACGTATTTTAGTTGATTATTACACTCTAATTTACAGCACTTCAATTGAGTTTGAGCTTTAATCGCTAGTGTTTTGCACTAATATTGTGTTTTATGCCTTGTAGGAGTAATTCCGAGCTATGTACATGTTATATAATGAATTCAAGTGATCTGGAGCTTTAAAGTTTGAGTAAAAGTTCAAGTAATTAAACTGGGATCGTGTTTGGGGGTCAATGGATGATGGTTAGAGCGAACAAAGACTCTAGTGGGCAGATTGCACACTGTTAGTAGAATAGACATAACTATTCGCTCAGAATTCCGGTTTAGCTCCATAATATATAGTTGGAAAGCTAACTCAAAGAGCTACAACTTTCATGTTTTGCATTTTTCCAAACTCGAAACGGAAAAGGGTAAAGAATTTACAATAGCGCGGCAGTGCTAGTACATGCGCGGCCAAGAACAGTATGTCAGCAAACTAGCGCGGCCAGATGCGCGGTCAGTTGCGCTGCAGCGCTAGTTAAGCCCAGAAAAAGTGTTATTTTTCACATGGGAGAAGGTATAATTGTTTAGGCACAACCCTACTTGGTATATATACATAGGAGAACGTTTTTAGAGCAATGTTTGACCAAGGAAAAGCACAGAACCACCGTGGAGGCCGGGTTTCATCTTTTCTTCCACCAACTTAGTCTTTTTATGTTTCTTTTATGATTTGTTATTTTTCTACCATGTTTATGTGGAGCTAAACTTCACGCTCTAGGGTTGTGGTTCTTTTATGACTATTGTTATTCAGATATTAATTTTGATTTCTTAGATTATCATATTGGTTTATTTATTCAATCCTGCACTTAATTATTTGATTTCTTGATCATCAATTGAATACTATCTACGAATCTAGAGTTGAACTCGAAAGTGAGAATTCTAGATTGCATATAGGATTGAGTAAAGCAAGTTCTTGAACTTGAGCCTCGGGGAACGAATTCGCGGTTAGGATAGACATATACCTAATTGCCTTACTTGGTTGATTTACAGGAATTATAAATACGTTCTTGTTGATTCTAACTCCATCGACATATATGCGTTATGTTAGCTTGAATAGGCGAGTAAGAACTCGACATATTCTTATGAGCAATATTAACCTTGTCTACCAATAAACTACATAAATTAGTTGATCAATTCAATTGAAGAATACAATAAGAATGTTAGATAGCCCATAACCCTAGATGGTTTTCATTACATTGATATCATAAAAATCTGCTCTTCCTATGTTTAAAGTTCATTAGCTATAATTCTTTATTTAATTAGTTTAGAACCAAATACTTCTAGGTTTAATTCTTGTTAGATAATTAGAAGAGTCTAATTTAGTTAAATCAAAAGTCCTCGTGGGATCGACATCCGACTTTTTAGTCACTTTATTACTTGACGACCGCGTGCGCTTGCGTGTGCGTTTGGCCGCAACAAATTTTTCGCGCCGTTGCCGGGGACTTAAAAATTAACTATTTTTCTATATTAGACTTTTACTTTTATCTTTACAAGTTTTGATTTTTTTCCTTCTCTTTTTGTAAATATTTTTATTCTTATAACTATTTGATTTTTCTATTAGCGTGTTTCTAGTTCTCTGAACATGACATCTGGGCATAAAATATTTGGAGATAAGGTTATTGATAAAGACACTTGGTTGACAAAAGACTTTTATGGCTCGTATTTTTGGTCTTGTCATAGCCTAGCTTCTTGGAGATCTCAATTTGAATATGGGAGTAAGGGTTGGTATTGGAAAGAATATTCATGATTTTCCTCTTGTCTGCTTTCTTGCTCATGCTGAAATATGATGTCACGACCCAAACCCCGACCGTGATGGCGCCCAACACATTGCTAGGAAAGCCCGGCTATTTTCCAGATAACCAATCAATTATTAATGAATACTAATCCATTTAGAGTTAACGAACCTGTTTTCATAATAAAAACAAAAAATACGGAAACGGAAATATATGAAATACAGCCCAATGAATCCGGTGTAACAAGTCTGAGTCTCTAACAGAAAGGAAAACACCCTATACAATTCAAGTCTAAGTAGAGTGACAAAAGACATAAATAGAAGGAGGGAGAGATCGGGTCCTGCGGACACTGGTAGCTACCTCGATGTCTCCTCAGTTGGTGATAGAAATAACAGCAATGTATAGCTCAACTGCCCTCCTGGATCCCTGTATCTGCACACAAGGTGCAGGGAGTGGGGTGAGTATCTTCCAACTCAATGAGTAGTAAATAACAAATAATAACTTAAAGTAAGAACACCTGTATTATCACTAAACAGTTCTAAGAATAACTATATAGGTAAATCATCTCTACAATGGTAAGTCGGGTTCTAGTCCACTACTGTCTCACTCTGATCCAACACTGATCTAACCTACTGCGGCGTGCAGCCCGATATATATATATATATATATATACATATATATATATATATATATATATATATATACATCGCAGCGGTCAACGCGCTGCCGTATTATAGACATATGTATACATACATATACTTTGGATCGGTTGTACGCCGTAGCAGTACGAGTGCCCAAGTGCTATAATACTGCGGCGTGCAGTCCGATCCACATATATATTACTGTGGCGTGCAGTCCGATCCAATAGCTGTATATGTATATACTGCTGCGACGTGCAGCCTGATCCGGTATTTATATATCAATACCTCACAGTGGGTTCTCGACCCCTCTCGGTCAATATAGGCTCGTCTGCTCGGGCCCACTCAGCTAGAACATGGTATTCAATCCTAGGTATTCTCACTTAGAGTACACATCTAGTACTGGTTCATGTCATGCTATACAGCTATGAATACGGCTGAGAGTATGTGTTTAACCTAGTATTGAGGTCATTTAACTGCACAGGTTTCCCTAACATTCTATAGATCGACACAAGGCCCCAAACATGGCAACTAGCCCAATTATATAGGTATAAGCTCATCTCAGTCAATATGCACTGTAAACTATCAATCAGAAAGGACCAAGTCCAAATCCCCAGTCACAATACCACTACGCTCGTCACATGACGCGTGTTTCATCTCAGCATAGCACTGGATAGTGCAATTACGGGGTTTCAAACCCTCAGTATATCATTTATTACTACTACTCACCTCAAACCGACAAAAGTCCTAGCTCGCCTTGCGCTTTCCTCACAAATTGACCTCCTTGGATGCCAAATCTGACCAAAACCAATAAGAATACATCGAAATAGGCTAAAGGAACATAACCCAATCGAAATAACTCGAATTACACCAAAAATCACAAAGTTTCCAAAACGTGACCCTCGGGCCTGCTTCTCGAAAAAAATACAAAAGTCAAATTTTCAGAATCCTTATCTCGCCACGAGTCCGTTCATATAAATTTTACCAAAATCGGACTCCGTTTGCCCATTTAAATCAGTGATTTTCTATAACCCAGGCTTAGAGCAAAAATCCGCCATTGATACACCATAATCCTTCAATTTTCAGTGATATAGATGAAGATTCTAGGATAAAACCATGTAATTAGGCCATAAAACTTACCTCCAATCGAAATATTGGTGAAAACCTCTTAATCCCACGTTCCCTAGCTCCAAAACTTGCCCATAAATGGTGAAATTATGAAAATCCTCGCGGATGAAATGTTACTTAACAGGTCTGTCCGTCACTTATTTTCCTCTATGCGATCGCGACCACTCACCTGCGATCGCAATGCACAAAAATCTGGAACTACATGATCGCATCCCTCAGCTTGCGATCGCATATAATTAATTCCACTAGCCCCAAAAGACTCTATGCGATGGCGTTACACAGCCTGCGATCACAATGAACACCCTCGCCCAACTATGCGATCGCATCCCCATCTCTGCGATCGCAGAGAACAAAACTGATGTCTCCTAAAATCCTTCTACGCGATCACAGGAGTTCCCATGCGATCGGAGAGAACAAAAATGACCAGCAATTATGACATCAAAAACTGATAGTGCACAACTCCAAAAATGGTCCGTTTGTACCCCCGGATTCACCCCGAGGCCCCTGAGACCCCAACGAAAACCACCAACCTACTCCAAAACTTGATACGAACTAGTTCCAATCATAAAAACAGACCTTTAAACACGGAAATCATCAATCAAGGCGGATTCAAGCCTAAGTTTCAACTAAAACTTCCTAAACCAATATCCAATCAATAACCCGACCAAACGATGTCTGAATGACCTGAACTTTTGCAAACATATCCAAAATAACCTAACGAAGATACCGCAACTGTCGGAATTCCATTTCGACGCTCGGATCAAAATCTTACCCATCGATCGAATTTTACCAAAATTCCAACTTCACAAATTCAAGCCTAATTCTACACCGAACCTCCAAATTCAATTCCGATCACTCTCTTAAGCCACAAATGATCCCCCGAAGCTATCCGAACCATCAGAATTTGGTTCCGAGCCCACTAACCCACAAGTCAACACCCGATTGTCTTTTCCCAACTATTCCTTCATTAAAGAGATTATTTGTCTCATTTCCTACTAAACTCGATCCGAATTGACTCAAATTCACCAAACACATATATTGAAACATGAACAAGCATATAACGGGGAAAACGTGACGGTAACTCACGTGATGACAGACCGGGTCATCACATTCTCCCCTAACTTAAGCAAATGCTCGTCCTCGAGCAGGTCAAGAAACTTACCTGGAGTCTCAAATAAGTGTGGATTTCTGCTCCATATTCCTACTCGACCTCCTAAGTAGCCTCCTCCACGGGCCAGCCTCTCCACTGCACCTTAACTGAAGCAAATGTCCTTGGACCTCAACCTTCGAACCTGTCTACCCAAAATAGCCATCGGCTCTACATCATAAGATAGATCACCATCAAGCTGAATCGTACTGAAGTCTAACACATGAGATGGATCCCTGACATACTTCCGGAGCATAGACACATGGAATACTGGATGAATACGGGACAAGCTGGGTGGCAACGCTAGCTCATATGTCACCTCCCCAATCCTCTTGAGTATCTCAAAAGGACCAATGAACCTGGGACTCAGCTTCCCTTTCTTCCCAAACTGCATAACACCCTTCATGGGTGAAACCTTCAACAATACTCTATCGCCAACCATGAAAGACACATCTCGAACCTTACGGTCTGCATAACACTTCTGTTGTGACTATGTCGTGCGAAGCCTCTCCTGGGTCAACTTCACTATCTACAAAGCATCCTGAACTAACTCAGTCCCTATCAATCTAGCTTCGCCAGGATCAAACCATCCCACGGGAGATCTACACCGTCTACCATACAACGCCTCATACGGGGCCATATGAATACTCGACTGATAACTGTTGTTGTAGGCAAACTCTGCAAGTGGTAAAAACGCATCCCGTGAACCTCCAAAATTGATCACATAAGCACGCAACATATCCTATAAGATCTGAATAGTGCACTCAGACTATCCGTCTGTATAAGGATGAAATGCTGTGCCCAACTCTACCTCGTGCCCAACTCTCGCTGAAACACACTCTAAAACTGGTAAGTGAACCGAGTACCTCTATTCGAAATAATAGACAATGGGACCCCATGTAACCTAACAATCTCTCGAATAAATATCACTGCTAACCGCTCCGATGAATAAGTAGTACATACTTGAATGAAGTGTGCGGATTTGGTCAGTCGATCAACAATCACCCACACTGAATCAAACTTCCTCGAAGTCTTAGAGAGACCACTCAGAAAATCCATGGTAATCTGCTCCCATTTCCACCCAGGAATAACTATACGCTAAAGAACACCGCCCGGTCTCTGATGCTCATACTTGACCTGCTGGTAGTTGAGACATCTGTCTACATGACTAACAATATCCTTCTTCATATTCCTCCACTAGTAATGCTACCTCAAGTCCTGGTACATCTTCGCGGCACCCGGATGAATGGACTACCGTGAGCTGTGAGCCTCCTTTAATATCAACTCTCGAAGGCCATCTACATTGGGCACACAGATCCGGCCCTGCATCCTCAGAACACCATCACTATCAATAGTTACATCTCTGGTATCATCGTGTAGAACTCTGTCCTTAAGGACAAGCAAATGTGGATCATCATACTGACGCTCTCTGATGCGATCATATAAAGACGATCGAGAAACAACACAAGCCAACACTCGGCCCGGCTCAGAAATATCCAACCTCACTAGACGATTGGCTAACGCATGAACATCATATGTAAAGGGCCTCTCCCCAACTCGAATATAAGCTAAGCTGCCCATACTGATCGCCTTTCAGCTCAAAGCATCGTCCACAACATTGGCCTTCCCTGGATTATACAGTATAGTAATGTCATAATCCTTAAGCAACTCCAGCCACCTTCGTTGTCTCAAATTAAGGTCCTTCTGTTTGAACAGGTGCTGAAGGCTGCGATGATGTATACACCTCACAAGAAACACAATATAAGTAATGTCTCCAAATCTTCTGAGCGTGAACTATGGCTGCTAACTCCAAATCGTGCATAGGGTAGTTCTTTTCATGGGGCTTCAACTGGCGAGAAGCATAAGCAATAACTCTAATCTCCTGCATCAACACACATCCAATGCCAACTCTCAAGGCATCACAATACACAGTATAAGAATCTGAAGCTGATGGCAATATCATGACTGGTGCCGTGGTCAATGCTGTCTTGAGCTTCTGAAAGCTCTCCTCACACTCCTCGGACCACACAAATAGAGCACCCTTCTAAGTCAACCTTGTCAAGAGTGAAGCAATAGAAGAGAATCCCTGAACAAATCGGCGATAATACCCTGCCAATCCCAGGAAACTATGAATCTCAGTAGCTGAGGTCGGTGTAGGCCAACTCTGCACTGCCTCTATCTTCTTCGGATCCACCTGATACCATCACTGGACACCACGTGCCCCAAGAAAGCCACAGACTCGAGCCAGAACTCACACTTGGAGAACATGGCAAACAACTTCTCCTCCCGCAACCTCTGTAATACAACTCTCAGATGTTGTGCATGCTCCTCCTGGCTACAGGAGTACACCAGGATATTGTGAGCGCATGATTTTTGCCCTGAGCAGTTAAATTCCAATATAAACATAAAAATAATACAAAAATAGTTTTTGGTGTGCAATTGTGTGATTTAATTGAAATACTTATGTGTTTGTCTTTAAAAATAAAGCTGAATTTAAATTTACAAAAGTAATCAATTAGAAAATATCACATAAAATATGAAAATTCTAAAAAATCAACAAAATACAAAAAATACCGGAAAACAAAAGAAAAATGGCAAAAAATATCAGAAAATACCAGAAAAATCAGGAAAAATAGAAAATAAAGAAATATAACAGTTGAAAATAAACACAAAAAGAGAAATATAAAATACAGAAGTAAATACAAGAAATAATTAAAATACAAAATAAAAATACAAAAATACAATATGTTTGGGCTGAATAATGAAATACATATATATATATAATAAGCCCAAATACATCAGGTCCAAAAGACCAGCCTGGTCTGCTCAGGCTTGTAGCCAAACGACAGCGTATGAGCCATATGAATCTCAGCCGTTGATGAAATCAATCCAACGAACCAGATGAGGCGGTTCGATGGAAAATTAAACGACATCGTGAAAGACACTAATCCTGGCCGTTCAAAAGGAATGATCAGACGGATGCTACTAAGTCTCGTTAAAAACTAAACGACGTAGTATGTTGAAACAATCTCAGTTGTCCAGACTTAACATCCAACGGACATAAACATGTCTCTCATTTAACCAAACGATGTCGTCTAGAAGCAAGGGATCCTGGCCGTTGATCTTGGTTAATCCAAGGGCCATGATTACACGAGACGAAGTGGGTATAAATATTCTCATCTCCGTTCATAATTCATTACACACACATACATTTGTATAACCCTAGCCGCCTCCTCTATCATCTTCTTCCTCTTTGGTCTCCCATGGAGACTGGCCGGCTAATCTGTCACCACCACCATCTTCGGCTCAGGCAGCCGTTAAACACCTCACCCTTTACCCACCAAACCTTACAACCACCATAAAACCCCCATTAAACCAAAGACCCCCATTCTTCTTGAAATTCCGGTTGCCGGAACCCTAGCCGGCGACCTCAAGAACTATGAACCAGCCTTCGAGATTAATACCATAAGACCGCCTTGAGGTGATCTATTACCTCATCTAGGTGGCTGGTCTTGAATGTCACCAGAACTCCTCGAATATAACAAAAAGACTCGTCGGAACCCTACTCCGGTGAGCACCCAAAAACAACCCAACCCCAAAACCACTAAACCAAGCCCCCAAACCACCCCACAGACACCAAAACTCAAAACAAAAGCCTCATCAGAAAAGTCCAATAGTCAAAAGACTAAATGTCTTCGAAATTTTGGAAATCTGGAAATAAAGAAGAAAGAAAGAAGAAATAAAGAAGAAAGAAAGAAAGAAAAGAGAAGGAAAAAAAGAAAGCACAAAAGATAAGTTCTGTGTTCCTACTTTTCTTGTTTGTTGATTCTGAAAATGATTTCTTGGTACGTTTATGATATTCTTATGAGCCTATCTCTTCTACATGCTTAAATAATAAGATCTACCTCTGTTTGTTACACATGCCTAAGTCTGTTAAAGTATTCTTAGGGTTCTTAATGTTTATCACGTATGAATCATGAGTAAATAAGCCTGTTTATGTGTTTGTTCATCATGCTCTGTCTAAAATTAAGTTTTGATTAGTTGGTATTCAACCATTATCAAACTTTCCCTCTGAGTTCTGATTGATTGAAAGTTGATTTGTGATTAAGGCTATATGTGCAAAATAACATGAACTGGCTATATTTGTAACTTGATTCATTTCTGAATCTATGGATGCTTTTGTGTTTTGGGTCATGATTGTAAAGATTATGTGGTTATTTCTGAAAGATAAGTTTGGTCGTTAAAATGGCTATCTCTGTTATTGAGTAATTATACTTAATTGTGTTTCTATTAAGTGGCTGTTTCTAAAAGACTACCGCTATTTGACTATGCTTTTAAGTATGTAGTCGATAAGAAGTTATCTCTGTTAATTGAATGACTAGACTTCTAATAAGAGGTTATGTGTTAAATAATGGGATTGGGTCTGCTAAATGTTGGCTAAATGTTGAAAGGGGTCTGGGGTCTATAATTGGCTAAGTGTTAAAATAGTTATAAGAAGTGGTTATTAATTAAATAAATCATAACCCTAAGTCTGTCAGACCTTAATAGGTCGGGTAATTTGAGATAAATAATAAAGGTATAACAGGAACAATAAATGACATTCTTAAAGATTTAATAGAGTCTATAAGGCTAAAAATGACTTTAGTGCCTAGTATTTCTGTAATTACCTATAAAACAAAGGACAAACTGGGCATAATTAAAAGGCATTCCTGTAATAAACCTTAGCAAGTGAGGGTAACCAAGTAAAATACACCTAATAGAACACTATAGAATTGCCTAGAATCTTCTAGCAAGGGCTCTAAGGCATTTCGACATAGAATTAATGAACTAAACTGTAAATAATTGAAAAGAATACGAGGAGGGGAATGAAAATGACTTATTTGAATTTTTCCCCAATTCCCCCCAAAACCAGTCTATAAATAGGCTATTAGTGAGCCTGAAAAAAGGGGTTACAACCCGAGGTTATATTTTGAAGGGTTACATTCTGAAGGTTCCAAAAAATCTGAAAAGCTCTAAGGGTTCTGATTTTACAAAAGGAGGGGTTAGAATTCGAGTTCTGAAATTTGGTTCCATATACTACAACTCTTAGCTGATTAACTTGGGTATTAATTTGGGAGTTCCTGCTGGGTCTACTGTTCTTCAATTCATCTGTATTTTGCTTAAGCTCCTTGATTCTACTTTGTTGATCTGCTGGATTTCTATATTTGGGATTCTGTTTGCTGTTATTTTACTGACTATTCTTCATCCCCAAAGCCTAGACTCATATATTGATTTTGAAGCATGTACACTTCTATTCCTGAAGATGTAATCGCTATTGTGATGAAGAAATGAAGCTACATGAATTATTGGCTGAATTTATTTCTGTTTTTTCTTCTTTAGTTCGTAATTGTACTTCCTAGAATCATTGTAATTCACTAGGATTGGTTGTAATAATCAACAATTATACGAGATTGATATAGATTAAAGTAGAATAGCTAGTATAGTAGTAAAACGCAGTTAAAAATAGCTATCACCTAATCCAAGTCCAAAATAGGCTAATACAAAGTTAATACACCTAAAACTGGTATATATATAAATTGATAATTAACTACCTCTGTTAGTTAAATTCCGAATAAGGACCAACTTAATCTAAGGAAGGACATGAATCAAGATCGATTTAATTCAGAAAGGAAATGAGTGGAATAAGTTTAAATTGCTTTGTCATCTAGGCTCACTTAACAATGACTTATCTATAGGTTAGTCTTAGAATTCTGTAATTGTTAATAATTCAAGCATGTCTAGTTAATATTTCGATGTTGTTTTCCTTTAGTTAAAATTAGGTAACAAATAAGTTTACAACCAGTATTATAATAACTACCTAGGTATCTGAAATAATAGTGCTAATACCAAATTTCTGTTCTTAGAATGTTCAATTAGTTATTAAAATTTGAAATTAGTAGTGATCGATATGTAATCTGATACCTTCTGAAATAATATAAATCTTATTGGCTTCTTCTGTCATTTGAGGAACATTTGTTTAAATTTTATGTTGAAATTACAAACCTGTTCTATATTTCATCAGTTTACTTTGGGCCTGGTCATGAATACAAGCCAGATTTGATTAAAATCACCTTTGGGTCCTCGAGTAGAGGTACTATCATACGCTAGGCCACAGATGCCCATCTGCTCACAATGGACTGTTAAAGTAGTCCAAAAGTCCAGGCCTAGTAGTAATTGGCTTGGACTCTGAAATAATGAGTTTAGAAATAATACAAAACCATATCCTAATTAGGAAGAAAGAACATGATAGAAAACATAGTATACAATTAGGTTTGGACTTCTAAAAATAAGGGATGAGCCTCGTGTTAAAAATGAAAAGATACGCGGGGCTCCCATATGACTTTTAATATAAAGTGTTAGACTCGGAAGGACCGTTTAGCGTATTTCATGGTTTTTCCTAAAGATAATAAGGCGTAGACGTTATACGCGCGATTAAAAATATACATCCTTAATACGAGTGCACATTTATGTGACTCAAATCTTAAATCCCGGCGAAGCTGAAATGCACTAAATTCACAGGCGTACTGGTTGTGGTGTGACTCAAAATGCATTTTCGCAACGTCGCAAGTTGTTAAAATAACAAAACGAGACATTGGCATTTGTAAAAGCATATAAAGAAATCAAATAAGACAAATACAACATGTGAGTGACCGTGCTAGAACCACAGAATTCGGGAGTGCCTAACACCTTCTCCCGGGTTAACAGAATTCCTTATCCGGATTTCTAGTTTCGCAGACTGTTAAAACAGAGTCATATTTCCTCGGATTCGGGATTAAACCGGTGACTTGGGACACCATTATCTTCCCAAGTGGCGACTCTGAAATCTAAATAAATCCCGTTTCGATTGTCCTTAAAGTGGAAAAACACCTTCCCTATTGTTATTATTATATCCCTTCATGGGGTGTATAAGTAAATAGCGGGGTATACTTTATCTTTGAAAAGTAGTAAAAAGGGAGGTGTGACAGCTCTGGCGACTCTGCTGGGGAAGCAACCCAGAACTTCGGTTCAGGGTTTAAGAATTCGAGCTCGAATAAATTGTTGTTTTGATATTATAAGATTTCATTATATGCTTTGATCAATGTGCTACATGTTTACCGCTTTGATATTACGTGAATTGTATATAAAAAATTGCGCCGAAAACCCTTGTCTTCTTACCTCCGGGGATGTGCTTACTGGTTGAGACTCCCCTTTCTGTTAATGTCAATACCCAATAAGAAATAGAGGCCGGATAAGTTACAAAGCCGGATGATCCCGCGGATCCCCAGTACACCCTCCTCGATCCGAGTTGTCTACTCGGGTACACTGTCTAGTACCATGAAAAACCAGGATATTAAGCCTAGATTTAGGACAATTATTTGCATCATATCTGACTTAGAGGACTCAACACAGGGGTTGGGATCGTCTAGGACAGGTGACCCGGAAATCAAAGACCGAGCATATTATATGTTGCATTTATTTGTCCTAGATTATTATGATGACGGGCTAAATTCCTGAAAACAAAAAGAGAGAAAATTTTTAGAATGGAAAATATCGAAATATTGACGAAACGCTGTCGAAAGCTTGAAAAAGAAAGTATGAAAATAGGAGGAACAATGTTGTTGAAATAATTGGTCACAAGATAATTTGACCGAACTACGTAGGCTTGATTCTCACCACTAGGTGAGATACGTAGGCAACCCTCATCGGGTCCAACCACCCCTTTCAAAAAATAACCAAAAAATGTCAAATTTTAGTTCTCAATAAATCAAAGTGATGCTATTTTTTAAAACAGCCGAATGTTGCGAAAGGACGTTGGAAGGCTGTTTGTGCAAAAATGGCCACTTTGAAGTCATTTATTTTCCTTTTAAAATAATAGCCTTGAAATTTCAAATGAAAAATGGAAAGGTTAATTCTTTCGATATAATGAAAAATTGTCTTTGAAAAGATTTTTCCCTTTTTGAATAAATCGCCTTTAATAAATGTGCAGGATGAGCACAATACAAAATGAACCCTTTGCACTAATGAACAAAATCCCTTTGGAGTTGCGATTATGGTGGAACGATCTAGGCCAAGAAGGATAGGATTGGGTCAATAAATATCTAAAAGATCTCATTGGGCTGATGAACATAATACATCGGGGTGATATTATCCGGGCTCTGGTTTCTTGTTGGGATCCCGCACATATGTGATCCACTTCTCAGATTTTGAGCTCACTCTGACAATGGAGGAAATTGCTAACTACATCGGGAAAGGTGAGGTTCCCCTAAAAGAAAAATATTGGGTGGCTCCAAGGGCTATTACAGTGCATAGATTCCTCGACTCCTTAAAGATTGCTAGAAATGTTCACAATGAAGACTTGGTTCACGGGTTATGCACTATGAGCTTTATATACCGCAGATATGGCCATATTGGGGGATTTAATGATCCAACAAACAAACTCTGCATCAAAGCAAACCGGGCTAAGTGGGAGGAACACAGGCGTTTTGCCTTTATGGTAGCCTTTTTGGGATTGATCATATTCCCGAGGAAAGATGGAAATATTGACATTAGATTCGCCGGAATTGCCAGTACTCTCCTTGTGCAAGACAATAGTACACTGGCACCAATGATAGTGGCCGATCTTCCGTGCTCTCACAGCCTGCAAAGCACGACAAGATTTCTTCGAGGGATGTAATTTACTTCTCCAAATGTGGATGATAGAGCATCTATGTCGCCACCCTCAGTTCTCAAGCTATGGATCGTCTGAAAAGATGTGTATTGAAGAATTCTATGTGAGGACAAAAGAAGCTAAGTTGCCAGAAGGATCAAAAGGTTGGATCACATATTTGCGATCATTAACTGCTAGCCAGATAGATTGGGCATACAGATGGTTGCCCCTCAACAAAGTTATATACATGCCAGCAGAAGGGTCGCATTTTCTGTTGATGGGTCTCAAGAGCATCCAACCTTATGCGCCATATCGGGTATTAAGGCAACTCGGAAGATATCAGGTTGTACCAAAAGATGGGGACCTTAGCCTGCAAACAATAGAAATTAGTCCTGATGGACAATTCCCGGAAGCAAAAATTTGGCAAATCTGGAATGAATGCCAAAGCCTGAGAATAGAAACTTGTGTGGGAAACCGGGCTAAATGAGAAGTATCACCGGGGTATTCCGTATGGTACCGCAGAGATGTTGAGCATGAGAGACGGATGAAGAGGCCTCATATTCAAGAATTAGCCGAGCAGTCTAAGGAAAAAAAGATTGGATGGCCAAAGAAAATGAATATCGAGCCAGAATCAGCTTGTTAGAAAAGAAATTCCAGGACCTCAAATTCGAAAGCAGCCTACAAGCGGCAGTCGATGAGGGTGAAAAGAAACAGCTAAGAAAAGAAAATGAAATCCTGAAGGCTCAAATTGCAAAGATGAAAACAACAACCGAAATCCCAGTTCGACTTGCCCGGGATGAAAAGATAATTGAAAATCTACGGTGCAAAGTGAATGACTATAGCTTTGATCTAGATAAAGCTGAGAAGGAATTATTTGGGGTTCAGAAACAACTGGCTAAGAATGCTGAAGAAAGAGATCGGATGGTTCGACAGTCAAAAGATGAACATAATGTTGAGGTAGCCCGATTGAGGAAGAAGATCATTACAACCGAGGTCAAAAGTAGAAAACAAACCAAAGAGTTTGAGGTAGAGAGAGAACATTGCTACATGGCCATGGATCGGTTAAAATTGGAGCTACAACAACTTCAAAAGAAGAACCAGCAAACCTTAGATGCTCGTGCCGAACAGATTGGCAGGTTGCTTCAAGAAAAAGGGGTCATTAGGGAAAGAATTGTCAACACCGCTCAGTATATCACGCAAAAATGCCAACTGTGTGAAGATATGTCTCAGTCAACATTCACATCAGCAGCAATGATCTTTGTGAAGCAAGCAATGTTCGACCTGGACAAACTCCAAAGTGGATTAGCATATAGGCCCGCGACAAGACCGAACGATATCTCGCGGGCACTAGGAGCCTTAATGTATTCATAGGGCATGCATTTTGTATTTGTATTTTCTTTCTGCATTTGTAGTACAACTTCATTTGTAACCAATATTTGAATATCAATGAAAATTCAAAAGAAATTGCCATTATTTTTTCTCTTATATATGCGAATTGCCTGAGCGATAGGCAAACATATAGGAACAAAAAACAAAAACAAAAAAAGAGATAGAAAAAGAAAAAAGGAAGAGAAGAAAAAGAAGAAAAATAAATAAACAAAAGCAATGAAATAATGAAAAAACAAAAGTGAAAAGAAAGTTGGCGGGTCACAAAGAAGAATAATGCCGGGATGATGCATACTTACTAGGCAAAAGTTGTAGTTTTAGAACTTGTGATGTTTATCCCATATGATCTAACTATTAACAAGTTTTTGTTGTTGATGAGTATCAGATTAACAGTTAGCAACTTGCATTCTGGAACATCACAACTACAACACTCGTTCTAAAGTCATGACCAAAGCGGTAACCCAAGAAATCGAGCCTACGATTATGGATCCTGTGCAAGAGGAAGAAGTTATGGATGTAACTAGTATGAAGGAAGAGATGTACAAATTGAAATAGCAGATGTCAAAGATGTACCGGGCTTGGTCAAGGGGTCAACCCTTACCTTCTTACCCAGCCAACCCCACATATATTCCTCCTCCGAACCCAAACCAAGAACCACCTACCATGAACTCATCGTCCACATACCCTGCTTACCCGCATTATTATGCTACAATATTACAAGCACCGCCACCCCTGCCTAAACAAGCTCCACCACCACCACCTTTGGTCGCTCCAGTATATGTGGCACCTCCACCAGCTACTTTACACAAATCCTCCGGCGAACCTGTGTTCCATGTCCAGGATAATCACTATTACCCGCCAGAACCCACTTTCAGGCAACATGATTCTTACACCCCACTCATAGACATGACGGAGGAGGAGAAACCTGCTAGAGACCCTGAACAGGAGGAGATGGCCCGTAAAATGAAGAGCCTTGAGCAGTCGTTTCGTAATATGCAGGGGATGGGAGGCCAAGTTAGTGTGGCATACAAAAACTTATGTTTGTTTCCTGAAGTACAGCTACCTGCCGGGTTTAAGTTGCCAACGTTTGACATGTATGATGGCCATGGTGATCCAGTGGCCCACCTAAGAGGATACTGTAGTAAAATGCGCGAAGCTGGAGGAAGGGATGAACTACTTATGGCTTATTTCAGTCAAAGACTCAGTGGCTCGGCATTGGAATGGTACACTCGTCAAGATCATACCCGGTGGTTCATTTGGGATGATTTAGCTCAATCATTTGCAAACCATTTCCAATATAATCTAGAAATTATCCCTGATAGATTATCATTGACTAAGATGGAGAAGAAACCCGGAGAAAGCTTTCGGGAGTATGGATTCAGGTGGATGGAACAGGCGGCACGTTTAGATCCACCAATGAAAGAAGGAGAAATGGTAGATTGTTTTTTACAAGCTTTGGAGCCGACATACTATGGCCATTTGGTGTCTACTATTGGAAAAACCTTTAATGAGGTAGTAAAGATGGGAGTTTTGTGGAAGAAGGTCTGAAGACGAATAAGTTTATGAGCTACTCAGCCATCAAGGCTACAAACCAAGCAATACAGACAAGAACATGAGGGTCGATTGGAAAGAAGAAAAAGGAAGAAGTAGCGGTTATTGAAGGTAGATCTTGGTCCCGGGGCCCCAACCCATATCATCATCAACCTCTCCCATACCAACCATATCCACCAGCACCATATAATCCACCTCCACCATATTATCCTCCAACCGGTCCACAATTTTCTGTCCAACATGCTCAACCTTACCCACCGCCTCCATCTTCATGGCTTACCCCAGCTCCTCAAAATGTCTACCATGCACAAAATGCTTATCCACCTTAAAAAACCTACAGAAATCCAAACCGACCCAACTTTCGTCCTGATCCTGAAGTAAAAGGTGACAGGGCTCAAAGGAAAAGAACATTCACTCCTCTGGGAGAATCATATACCAGTCTCTTTCACCGATTGAGAGATTTAGGGATGTTGAACCCTACTGAACCTGAAATTCCCAATCCTCCACCTAGAAATTTAGACCAATCCGTCCATTGTGAATACTGTTCTGGGGCACCAGGACATGATACGGAGAAGTGTTGGCACTTAAAGTCTGCAATACAAAAACTCATTGACTCCAGGAGAATTGAGGTTCAAGCTCCAGAAACTCCCAATATAACGCTAAATCCTTTGCCAGCGCATCATGAGACACATATGATAGAGCTAGTATAGGGGGGAGCTGCAGAAAACCTTCTTAGACAGTGATGGCGATTAAAGAAAACAACAAGGTTGAGGAGAAAGTTGAAAGAGAAAAAGTGTCAATTGAGTTACCAGCAAAACATCCATCAGTGATAATTGAGCATGAGCCCGTGAAAGTAATAGTACCTAGAGTGAAGCCCTTGCTGACTGTGAATGGAGCTTATATAGAGCCAGTGGTAATCAAACCAGTTGTCCAGATGCCAGTTGTGAATACCAAGGCTGTACCTTGGAATTATGATAAGGTGACAATGATGTATAAAGGGAAAGAAATTAAGGGAGAAATTTGTGAAACTCATGGTTTAACTCGCTCTGGGCGATGCTTTGCCCCAGACGAACTGAGACAGACAAAAGTGGTGAAAGAAAACCTAGCTTATGTGAAGAAAGCAGTCACTGAGGAAGAAGCTGAGGAATTTCTAAAGAAGATGAAAGCTCAAGACTACTCTATAGTCGAGCAGTTAAGGAAGTCGCCTGTGCAGATATCGTTGTTATCCCTGCTAGTTCATTCTGATGAACATAGAAAGGCGTTGATGAAGATTCTAAATGAAGCCCACATACCGGAGAATATTTCGGTATGTCATCTGGAGAAAATCACAAGCAAGATCTTTGAGACAAATAAAATAACATTTTGAGACAGTGAACTGCCACTAGAAGGGACGGAGCATAATAAAGAACTATACCTCACGGTAAAATGTGAAGAATCTGTAGTAACCCGTGTTTTGGTGGACAACGGATCAAGCGCCAATATCTGTCCATTGTCAACTCTACGGAAGTTGAAAGTCAATCATGAGAGAATTCACCGAAACAATGTATGTGTGAGGGGTTTTAATGGAGGCGGAAAGAACACCATGGGGGATATCATACTAGAGCTTACAATTGGGCCAGTGGATTTCACTATGGAGTTTCAAGTGCTAGATGTCGCTGTATCATACAACCTCTTGTTAGGATGTCCGTGGATCCACGCTGCGAAAGCAGTACCATCTTCTTTGCATCAAATGGTAAAATTTGAGTGGGAGCAGCAAGAAATAATAGTGGACAGGGAAGACGATGTTTGCAATGCTATTACACCATTTGAGAAAGTTGATGGAGATAAAGGTCCGTGGGTGTACCAAGTAATGGATACCGTGATTGTGAACAAAATATCTGAGGGAGAAAACATGCCAGTACCCACGGTGGCCCCTGCAGCAGTTATGGTCGCCAAAGAGATGATAAAGAATGGGCTTTCTCCAGGAAAGGGCTTAGGAATGACCTTGCAAGGTATATGTCACGCCCCAAATCGGGGAACATGACCGGCGCCTGACCGGGTTGCCCCAGTCAAGCGGACCTGGGTGCCTTTCATTCCCACGTGTTACCCCTGTGTTGATTGTTTCTCATTATCCAAATATCTTACTAACCATGAATGATTTCACATTAAACAAATAAAACCATACGAGTGATTCATTAACAAGTTTGCAGTTTTTACAACGCCCGACATAACATAATGTATACATAAGACTGGAGTCCCACAGTTTACATGTCTACAGAGCCTCTAGGATACAAAAAAAGGGAATACAATACTTGCCGGTAACAAGGCTCCGGCTATACCTTACAAAACCAAAATGAAATCTAAACAAAAGTGGCATGAACCACACGGGGCCCCGAGGAAGAAAGGGGCTCACCAAAACGGGCAGTGGAAGGTGAAGGATACTACTGCCGATGAGCTGAAGTGCCTGCTACTGATCCACCTACAATCATAATACGAATGTAGCGTCCCCGGCAAAAGGGACGTCAGTACACTTGAATTGTACTGGCATGTATGGACAAACTTTGTCCCAAGTAAACTCAAGCCATTGAATTACATCAACAATTAATTAAGCCAACCAACCATGTTTCCACATTTTCCTCATTTCAAATAATTCTCAACACAAAGCACTTTCTACGATCAACCAATTTAACAACAACCAATCAATCACGTAAAGCACAAGTAGTCAAACAAAGGGGCAATCAGTGCCCCACAGGTTGCAAACTCTCCTGCTGTCTCCTTTCACAATTTCACGTTATTGATTTTTGTATCAATTTTCAATAGCGATTTCGATCGCTTTCCATCCTTATTGCCCCTGACCACCCTTATTACCTCGGCCACCCTTATCACCCCAACCCACACCTTATTTCCTCACGTTGCGGTGCGCAACACGACCCCGCCTTACAGTTTAAAACACAACAATTTCAAACAGCAGATAAGGTACTACACACAATTTCGACAAGTTCAAATAAGCAACTTGCACATTGTTTCATGTTCTCAATTATTTTTCAAATCAATATCACAACCATGTTACAATATTTCCACAATTCAAGTGTTTCATCTCTTTCCACAATAAACAAATTCTCAAGCGTTTCGTTTGTTTTACACAAGGTGCCATATAGGCCATCATAATCATTATTCACAATTCTTTACCCATTTCGACTCTCGTTTAATTTCGCTTCATATTCTATACCACATCACTCATATTTCAACAACAACTTTGAGAATTTCACACAATTTGTCAAATTAACACTAACCAAACAAATTTCACATATATAGGCGATTTCACAAGAATCAAAATTAGCCATACATACCTGGTGATGAGTTTTCTTCCTACTTTATGCTTACAAGATATCCTACTCTTGCCAACCTTGTTCTTGAAGACTCTTACTTCTACTCAATTATTTTTACTAGAAATCAAGTTCAATAATCATGCATGAGTGTAAAAATTCTATTTTCAAAAGCTATTATATGCAAACCTCTCTTTACCCAATTTAAAACTGAAAATCAAAGAAAATAGTTAGGGTTTTTACCTTGAAAAGATTTGGGGAAGTTGAATCTTTGCCCTAGAATCCTTTGAACTAAGATGGTTGGAACAATCTTTGAAGATGAAAGATTTCTCTCTCTAAAAACCCTCTCTTCTCTCTCTAATTTTGGTAAGATGATATGATAAAATGAAGAAGAAAGGTGTTATATTAAAGAAGAGATCGAGTCAAAATGTTACAAAAATCTGGACCGGGTCAATTATGCGGTGCACTTTGCGACCGCAAAATCAACATGCGGTCCGCAGAGTGACCGCAGAATGGCCTCAAAATTACACAAGTTCTGTTACAGAATGCGACCAATATGCGGTCCGCATTCTTGATATGCGATCGCAAAGTGCATCGCAGATTCACTATGCGATCGCATATCGACCGCATTTTCAACACGATTTTTGGGCGACTTTCTGGAAAGCTTTGCGGCAAGAATGCGGTCCGCATAACAGGTTTGCGGTCGCATTCTTGACCGCATATTTGAATTTTTTTTTGGAGAACTTTATTCTCTACATTTTTGACACTTAAATCACTACCAAGGGTCCGAACCGCGGCTCGCAAACTCGCCGCGAAGAATTATACGCATTCCTAACACATTATTCGGACCATGACACCACAGCTACTAGGTTTTATGCACAAAATATTTTACGGGGCCTTACAGTATAACACAGCCGATCCACCTTCCAGGCAACACTGATACTTTTGGCTTGGGTTTTAAGCCAACCATTGCTGATATACAGAGAGCTAAGAAGTTGAAAAAGAAAGGGTGGACCCTCCCCAAACCTATACCAAAACTATCCAACTTCTTTGTCAAGCCTGGTACATAGAGATGTCTGGCAACTGTCATGCCAAACCGTGCGGAGATAAAACCAGATGAAGAGCTTTTAGCAAGATTTGAAAGGTTATTTGAAGATGTGAATGTGATAGAGACGGGTGAAGGAACAAGCAAAATGGACGTTCAATTTGTTGGACCCCACGCCATGCTAAATAACTGGGAAGCTACTCCTCTTCCGATCAGGAGGGAGTTGTGGTAGTTAGCTTTTAATATTTCATTCCCAAAACTGTCTTGTTTTAAAATTGTAATCCCATATCCCATCAAATCAAATATATCCAACTCTTGTTACCTTTCAAAAAATTCAATGAAATGCAATTTCTTTTCGTCCTCCATTTTTGCCTTATTTTATTTTTCTTCTTTTGTACCGTTCAATATTTGCTGATTCCAATGATATGTCATGCATGAAGGATTGCCGGTCCAGTCTTGATAATCGAATAGTTATACAAGAAATTGAAAATGAACATGAAGTGGAATATGAGGATGAGGAAGTATTGGAGGAAATTAGTAAATATTTGAGTCATTATGAAGAAAAACCTAAACCGAACTTAAATGAGACGGAGTCTATTAATTTGGGAAGTGAGGAGAATGTCGGAGAAACAAAGATTAGTATTTAGAGACTTCCCCTAGAGAAGATTTGATCAGGTTGTTACATGAGTATAAGGACACATTTGCTTGGTCTTATGATGACATGCTCGGGCTCAGTACTGACTTGGTGGTACATAAATTGCCCATTTACCCAGAATGCCGGCCGGTAAAGCAAAAGTTCAGGAAGTTTAAAACGGACATCAGTGTGAAAATAAAAGAAGAAGTTAACAAGAAATTCGAGGCGAAGGTCATACGGGTCACAAAATATCCCACCTGGTTAGCTAATGTTGTGCCTGTTCCAAAGAAGGATGGAAAAACCAGGGTGTGCGCTGATTATCGAGACATCAATAAAGCTAGTCCAAAGGATGATTTTCCATTGCCAAATATCCATATATTAATTGACAATTGAGCCAAACATGAAATTGGTTCTTTTATGGATTGTTATGCGGGTTATCATCAGATCATGATGGACGAAGAAGATGCAGAAAAGACAGCCTTTATCACGCCTTGGGGAACATATTGCTACATGGTGATGCCGTTTGGGTTAAAGAATGCCGGAGCCACATATATAAGGGCAATGACTACTATGTTTCATGACATGATACATCGAGAGATTGAAGTATATGTGGATGATGTCATTATTAAGTCCAAAAAGCAATGTGACCATGTCAAGGATTTAAGGAAGTTTTCCAGAGGCTCCGAAGATATAATCTCAAGCTCAATCCAGCAAAGTGTGCTTTCGGAGTGCCATCAGGAAAGTTATTGGGGTTCATAGTAAGCCGGCGTGGTATTGAATTAGATCCGTCAAAGATAAAAGCAATCCAGAACTTGCCTCCGCCAAAGAACAAGAAAGAAGTGATGACTTTATTGGGCAGGTTGAATTATATTAGCAGATTTATTGCTCGATTAACGTCGACCTGTGAGCCTATTTTCAAATTATTGAAGAAAGATGTTGCGGTGAATTGGACTGATGAATGTCAAGAGGCATTTGAAAAAATTAAGGAATATCTGGCTAATCCTCCTGTATTTGTTCCTCCAGACCCCGGAAGACCCTTGATACTTTATCTGAGTGTATTGGAAATTCTTTTGGCTGTGTACTGGGGCAACACGATGAAACAGGGAAGAAATAGCAAGCAATATATTATCTTAGTAAGAAGTTTACATCTTACGAGGTAAAATACACTCAGTTGGAGAGAACGTGTTATGCTTTAACATGGGTTGCGCAGAAGTTGAAACATTACTTGTCAGCTTATACTACTTATCTGATATCTCGGTTGGACCCACTGAAGTATATATTCTAGAAGCCTATGCCCACAGGAAGGCTCGCTAAATGGTAAATTCTACTTACAGAGTTTGACATCATTTATGTAACTTGCACTGCAATGAAGGCACAAGCAGTCGCTGACCATTTGGCAGAAAATCCAGTCGATAATGAGTATGAACCATTAAAGACGTATTTTCCTAATGAGGAGACAATGAACATTGAAGAAGTGGAACAAGACAATAAACCAGGCTGGAGAATGTACTTTGACAGGGCTGTCAACAGCAAAGGAGTCAGAATTGGAGCAGTACTCATATCATAAATGGGTCAGCATTATCCTGTCACCGCTCAGCTCCAGTTTTTTTGTACTAATAATATGGCCGAGTATGAAGCATGCATATTGGGATTGAGAATGGCAATAGACATGGGTGTTCAAGAGATTTTGTTCATGGGTGACTCGGATCTCTTGATACATCAGATTCAAGGAGAATGGGAGACAAGGGATTTGAAACTTATACCTTATCGGCAGTGTTTGCATGAATTATCTCAAAGATTTCAATCCATAGAGTTCAAGCACATCCCAAGAATGCACAACAAAGTAGCGGATGCTCTAGCCATATTATCATCCATGTTGCACCATCGAGATAAAGCTTATATAGATCCACTATAGATACATGTTCATGATCAAAATGCTTATTGTTTTGCCGTGGAAGAAGAACTTGATGGTGAGCCATGGTATCATGATATTAGAGAATATTTGAGGATAGGAGTGTACCCAGTGCAAGCCACAAGGGACCAGAAAAGGGCTATAAGGCGATTAGCAGATGGATTTTTCTTCGGTGGAGGAGTTGTATACAAAAGAACACCAGATTTGGGTCTATTGAGATGTATAGATGCACAGCAAGCTGACACAATTATGGATGAAATACATGCAGGAGCTTGCGGACCTCATATGAGCGGATATATTTTGGCCAAGAAAATACTGAGAGCAGGATATTATTGGCTCACCATGGAGCGTGATTCCATTAGACATGTGCGGAAATGCCACCAATGTCAGATACACGAAGATTTGATTCACTCCTCACCCTATTGGTTGCATACAATGTCAGCACCATGGCCATTCATCGCCTGGGGCATGGATGTCATTAGACCAATAGAGCCCGCAACATCTAATGGGCACAGATTTATCCTGGTAGCAATTGATTATTTCACTAAATAGGTGGAGGAGAAGATATTTAAAGCAGTGACACAAAAGGCGGTAGTAGATTTTGTGCACACAAAAATCATCTGTCGTTTTGGAATTCCTAAGGTGATTATCACGGACAATGGAGCAAATCTGAATAGTCACCTCATGGCAGAGGCATGTCAAAAGTTCAAAATCTTGCACCGTAACTCTACACCTTATCGGCCTAAAGCAAATGGAGCAGTTGAGGCTACGAATAAGAATATTAAGAAGATTCTCAGGAAGATGGTGGAAGAGTCAAGACAGTGGCATGAAAAATTACCATTTGCTCTCATGGATTATCGTACAGCCGTACGTACTTCAGTTGGCGCAACACCTTACTCATTGGTGTACGGAACGGAGTCAGTTATACCTGCAGAAATTGAAATATCTTCCCATCGGATTATAGCTGAGGCTGAAATTGATGATGATGAATGTGTAAAAGCTTGGCTAGAACAATTGAGCTTGATTGATGAGAAAAGGCTAGCAGCAGTTTGCCATGGGCAGTTATATCAGCGGAGGATGGACAGAGCATACAACAAGAAAGTACGTCCACGGAAATTCAAAGTTGGACAGTTGGTGCTAAGACGTATTTTACCTCACTGGGCCGAAGCAAAAGGAAAGTTTGCACCTAATTGGCAAGGGCCATTCATGGTATCCCGGGTACTGTCCAACGGAGATTTATATTTAATAGATGTTGAAGAAAATGTGTAGAGACTGCTATCAACTCTGATGAAGTCAAGAGATATTATGTATGATTCCTTTTTCATATGTACAATTGTATTTGTAATAATTTTGAAATTGAAATGATGAAGGCAATTTATTCTCTACCCAAACACTTTATCCATTGATACCCCTGTTGAGCCTTATTGCATTATTCTTTCATATCCCTCTCTCGGAATCAATTATGAACAAGAAATTGAAAAGAAAAGAAAAGAGAATGAGAAAAATGAAAGAAAAATGATGGAAAAAAAATTTACAAAAGAAAAATCGGGAAAAAGTCAAAAGACGAACGATCTTATGGTCCGAACTACGTTCTGACTTGATCACGAAAGGGTACGTAGGCAGCCTCAATGAGGTTCAGTCATGATGTAAATAAAATCCAAGATTCCCCAAAGAGTTGAAACTGGGGCAGAAGTTATGTTTATGATTCCGAGAGTTGTAAATATTTTGAACCCTCATATATATTTTGAGCCTTTTTACCTTTCTTTCTAAACCCATCCAAAAGACACATTACCGTCCAAAGAAAGACCTTCTGATTAATTTCCAGAAATTGATGATACAATAAGAATAAGGAGAAACGTGGCATGGACAATACTCGGAGGTTTGGAAACAAAATAAAGAAAAATAAAATGAGAGAGTCTTATCGGTGAAAACCTTAACGGGCACCATAAGGATAATGTGAATGAGAGATAAATAAAAATGAGAGAGTCTTATTGGTGAAAACCCTAATGGGCACCATAAGGCGAATGTGAGAAGAGAGAAATAAAAATGAGAGAGTTTTATTGGTGAAAACCTTCACAGGCACCATAAGGCGAAAATGAGGAATATTTTGATGAAAGAGGAAAAACAGCAAAAAACAAGAAAGGTTTGGGTTGAAGGAAAATAAGATAGCAACGATTCGATTGGACAGACTGGGTCGGATATTTAAATACATGACATGGTCAAAGGAATCAGCCGTCATACCCAGATAAGTTCTGTCTTTACTTTAAAATACCCTTACCCCCTCAAATTCATAACTTTGCATTTCATTGATCAAAACCAAGTTGCCAGTTGAAAGCTAACTACCAGCTTCTCATGTTAAATGGTGTAATAACACTAGGGCAAAGGAAAAGAGAAAAAAAAAAGAGGAATGGCGATCACAAGGCCGAAGGAAAATGAAAGGAAAAGAAACAAAAAGAGAAAAACAAAAGAGGATTGCAAGAGAAAGTTGAGAAAACCTGGCAAATAAATTGCAAAGTAGAATGAAAACAAGAAGGGGCAAACGATGGAAGCAAGGCCAGCAAAAAGGCTAACCATCATTTTATAACTAATAAAATTGTTCACTGATTTAAACAGGGACAAAAGATTCAAATTCTCACTAATCACTTTAAAGTGAATATGACCAATGTGGGAGAACAATATCAAAAAGAAAACAACAATGAAAGGGGAGAATCCACAAAGGAGCACTCACTCAATAAACAGGAACCTACCCAAACAGCAAGGGATGTATTGTCTTTTCAAAATTGACACCCCAGTTATCAAACTGAGGGAATACTTTTCTGCACTTTCATTTTCATGCATCAGGCGCCCACCTGGATAATGAGGGAATATTTTTCTGCATTTTTCATTTTCATGCATCAGGCGCCCACCTGGATAATGAGGGAATATTTTTCTGCATTTTTCATTTTCATGCATCAAGCGCCCACCTGGTTAACGAGGGAATATTTTTCTGTATTTTTAATTTTCATACATCAGGCGCCCACCTGTATAACGAGGGAATACTTTTCAGCATGTTAATTTCTGTTCAGGCGCCCACCTGGATAATGAGGGAACATTTTTCTGCATTTTTCATTTTTATGCATCAGGCGCCACCTGGATAACGAGGGAATATTTTTCTGCACTTTCATTTTTATGCATCAGGAGCCCACTTGGATAACGAGGGAATATTTTTCTGGACTTTCATTTTTATGCATCAGGCGCCCACCTGGATAATGAGGGAATATTTTTCTGCACTTTCATTTTCTGCATCAGGCGCCCACCTGGATAATGAGGGAATATTTTTCTGCATTTTAATTTCTGCATCAGGCGCCCACCTGGATAATGAGGGAATATTTTTCTATATTTTTCATTTTCATGCATTAGGCGCCCACCTGGATAACGAGGGAATATTTTTCTGCATTTTTTATTTTCATACATCAGGCGCCCGTATAATGAGGGAATACCTTTTAGCATTTTAATTTCTGTTCAGGCGCCCACCTGGATAATGAGGGAATATTTTTTTGCATTTTTTTATTTTTATGCATCAGGCGCCCATCTGGATAACAAGGGAATATTTTTCTGCACTTTCATTTTCATGCATCAGGCGCCCACCTGGATAACGAGGGAATATTTTTCTGCACTTTCATTTTCATGCATCAGGCACCCACCTGGATAATGAGGGAATATTTTTTAGCATTTTAATTTTATGTATCAGGCGCCCACCTGGATAATGAGGGAATATTTTTCAGCATTTTAATTTCTACATCAGGCGCCCACCTGGATAACGAGGGAATATTTTTCTGCATTTTAATTTCTGTTCAGGCGCCCACCTGGGGAAGAGGAAAACATTTTCTTTATTTTTGTTTCTAAACAGGTATCGACCTGGAATCAAGAAGCACATTTTGAAGTCATACGAATGGATGGAAGCAGTATATCAGAAGCAGGAAATAATCAAAATTCACAAAAAAGAAGGATGCAAATAAAGAGCAACATGTGATATGGAAAAGCAAGACAATACAAGAAGACAAGTCATAGATAGGATTTTGTAATTCATAAGATCATAGCTTAGAATAGCTTCTTTATTTTCATTTTATCCCGGTGTAATAAGGAGTTAGTCGGTGATTATAGCAATAACAACAGCAACAGCAAGTCCCTGGTAGTTTTAAAGTACCAGACCATCCCGAACTACACTGACCTGATTCCTATTTAGCCCAGGATATGTAGGCAACCTCTGAAGCAGGGTGCGGTCAAACTCTTTTTCAAAATGCTTCTTACGGAATATGCAAGTGGGCAAAAATCTTTCATTACTACTCACTTATCTTTGACTGAAACTCTCCGTGTTCCCGAGCAAAGAAGGGCAGCTGTGAGCACGTGATTTTTGACCTGAGCAGTTAAATTCCAATATAAATATAAAAATAATACAAAAATAGTTTTTGGTGTGCAATTGTGTGATTTAATTGAAATACTTGTGTGTTTGTCTTTAAAAATATAGCTGGAATTAAATTTACAAAAGTGATCAATTAGAAAATATCACAAAAAATATAAAAATTCAGAAAAATCAACAAAATACCAAAATTACCGGAAAATAAAAGTAAAATGGCAAATAAATATCATAAACTACAAGAAAAATCAGGAAAAATAGGAAATAAAAGAAATATAACAGTTGAAAATAAACACAAAAAGAGAAATATAAAATACAGAAGAAAATACAAGAAATAATTAAAATACAAAATAAAAATACAAAAATACAATATGTTTGGGCTGAATAATGAAATACATAAATATATAATAAGCCCAAATACATCATGCCCAAAGGACCAGCCTGGTCTGCTCAGACTTGTAGCCAAACGACGGCGTATGAGCCATATGAATCTCAGTCGTTGATGAAATCAATCCAACGAACCAGATGAGGCGGTTCGATGGAAAATTAAACGATGTCGTGAAAGAGACTAATCATGGCCGTTCAAAAGGAATGATCAGACGAATGATACTAAGTCTCGTTAAAAACCAAACAACGTAGTATGTTGAAACAGTCTCAGCCGTCCAGACTTAACATCCAACGAACATAAACAGGTCTCTCATTTAACCAAATGATGCCGTCTAGAAGTAAGGGATCCTGGCCATTGATCTTGGCTAATCCAAGGGCCAGGATTACATGAGACGAGGTGGGTATAAATATTCTCATCTCCGTTCATTATTCATTACACACACATACATTCGTATAACCCTAGCCGCCTCTTATATCATCTTCTTCCTCTTTGGTCCCCCATGGAGACTGGCCGGCTAATCTGTCACCACCACCATCTCCGGCTCAGGCAGCCTATAAACACCTCACCCTTTACCCACCAAACCTTGCAACCACCATAAAACCCCTATTAAACCAAAGACCCCCGTTCTTCTTGAAACTCCGGTCGCCAGAACCCTAGCCGGCGACCTCAAGAACTATGAACCAGCCTTCGCGATTAACACCATAGACCGCCTTGAGGTGATCTATTACCTCATCTAGGTGGCTGGTCTCGAATGTCACCAGAACTCCTCGAATATAACAAAAAGACTCGCCGGAACCCTACTCCGGCGAGCACCCAAAAATAACCCAACCCCAAACCACTAAACCAAGCTCCCAAACCACCCCACACACGCCAAAACTCAAAACAAAAGCCTCATCAGAAAAGTCCAACAGTCAGAAGACTAAACATCTTCGAAATTTTGGAAATCTGGAAATAAAGAAAGAAAATAAAGAAAGAGAGAAAAGAGACGGGAAAAGAAAGCATAAAAGCTAAGTTCTCTCTTCCTACTTTCTTTGTTTGTTGATTCTGAAAATGATTTCTTGGTATGTTTATGATATTCTTATGAGCCTATCTCTTCTGCATGCTTAAATAATAAGATCTACCTCTGTTTATTACACATGCCTAAGTCTATTAAAGTATTCTTAGGATTCTTAATGTTTATCACGTATGAATCATGAGTAAATAAGCCTATTTATGTGTTTGTTCATCATGCTCTGTCTAAAATTAAGTTTTGATTAGTTGGTATTCGACCATTATCAAACTTTCCCTCTGAGTTCTGATTGATTGAAAGTTGATTTGTGATTAAGGCTATATGTGCAAAATACCTTGAACTGGCTATATTTGTAACTTGATTCATTTTTGAATCTCTGGATACTTTTGTGATTTGGGTCATGATTGTAAAGATTATGTGGTTATTTCTGAAAGATAAGTTTGGTCGTTAAAGTGGTTATCTCTGTTATTGAGTAATTATACTTAATTGTGTTTCTATTAAGTGGCTGTTTCTGAAAGACTACCTCTGTTTGACTATGCTTTTAAGTATGTAGTCGATAAGAGGTTATCTCTGTTAATTGAATGACTAGACTTCTAATAAGAGTTCATGTGTTAAATAATGGCATTGGGTCTGCTAAATGTTGGCTAAATGTTGAAAGGGGTCTGGGGTCTATAATTGGCTGTCTTAAAATAGTTATAAGAAGTGGTTATTAATTAAATAAATCATAACCCTAAGTCTGCCAGACCTTAGTAGGTCGGGTAATTTGAGATAAATAATAAGGGTATAACAGAAACAATAAATGGCATTCTTGAAGATTTAATAGAGCCTATAAGGCTAAAAATGACTTTAGTGCCTAGTATTTCTGTAATTACCTATAAAACAAAGGACAAACTGGGCATAATTAAAAGGCATTCCCATAATAAACCTTAGCAAGTGAGGGTAACCAAGTAAAATACACCTAATAGAACACTATAGAATTGTCTAGAACCTTCTAGCAAGGGCTCTAAGGCATTTCGACATAGAATTAATGAACTAAACTGTAAATAATTGAAAAGAATAAGGGGAGGGAAATGAAAATAACTTATTTGAATTTCCCCCAATTCCCCCCAAAACCAGTCTATAAATAGGCTATTAGTGAGCCTGAAAAAAGGGTTACAACCTGATGTTATATTTTCAAGGGTTACATTCTGAAGGTTCCAAAAAATCTGAAATGCTCTAAGGGTTCTGATTTTTAGAAAAGGAAGGGTTAGAATTCGAGTTCTAAAATTTGCTTCCATATACCACAACTCTTAGCTGATTAACTTGGGTATTAATTTGGGACTTCCTGCTGGGTCTACTGTTCTTCAATTCATCTGGATTTTGCTTAAGCTCCTTGATTCTGCTTTGTTGATCTGCTGGATTTCTATATTTGGGATTCTGTTTGCTGTTCTGTTGTTGTTATTTTGCTGACTATTCTTCATCCCCAAAGCCTAGACTCATAGATTGATTTTGAATCAGGTACACTTCTATTCTTGAAGATGTAATCGCTATTGTGATGAAGAAATGAAGCTACATGAACTATTGGCTGAAGGTTTTTCTGTTTTTTCTTCTTTAGTTTGAAATTGTACTTCCTAGAATCATTGTAATTCATTAGGATTGGTTGTAATAATCAACAACTATACGAGATTGATATAGATTAAAGTAGAATAGCTAGTATAGTAGTAAAACATAGTTAAAAATAGCTATCACCTAATCCAAGTCCAAAACAGGCTAATACAAAGTTAATACACCTAAAACTGGTATATGTAAATTGATAATTAACTACCTCTGTTAGTTAAATTCTGAATAAGGACCAACTTAATCTAAGGAAGGACATGAATCAGGATCGATTTAATTCAGAAAAGGAAATGAGTGGAATAAGTTTAGACTGCTTTGTCATCTAGCCTCACTTAACAATGATTTATCTATATGTTAGTCTTAGAATTCTCTAATTGTTAATAATTCAAGCATGTCTAGTTAATATTTCGATGTTGTTTTCCTTTAGTTAAAATTAGGTAACAAATAAGTTTACAACCAGTATTATAATAACTACCTAGGTATCTGAAATAATAGTGCTAATACAAACTTTCTGTTCTTAGAATGTTCAATTAGTTATTAAAATTCGAAATTAGTAGTGATCGATATGTAATCCGATACCTTCTGAAATAATATGAATCTTATTGTCTTCTTCTGTCATTTGAGGAACATTTATTTAAATTTTATGTTGAAATTACAAACCTATTCTATATTTCATCCGTTTACTCTAGGCCTGGTCATGAATACAAGCCCAGATTTAATTAAAGTCACCTTTGGTTCCTCGAGTAGAGGTACTAACATACGCTGGGCCACAGATGCCCATCTGCTCACAATGGACTGTTAAAGTAGTCCAAAAGTCCAGGCCTAGTAGTAAATAATTGACCTAGACTATGAAATAATGAGTTTAGAAATAATACAAAACCATATCCTAATTAGGAAGAAAGAACATGACAGAAAACATATTATACAATTAGGTTTGGACTTCTAAAAAATAAGGGATGAGCCTCGTATTAAAAATAAAAAGATACACGGGGCCCCCATATGAATTTTAATATAAAGTGTTAGACTCGGAAGGACCGTTTAGCGAATTTCACGGTTTTTCCTAAAGACAATAAGGCGTAGACATTATAGGCGCGATTAAAAGTATACATCCTTAATACGAGTGCACATTTATGTGACTCAAATTTTAAATCCCGGCGAAGCTGAAATGCACTAAAGTCACAGGCGTACTGGTTGCGATGTGACTCGAAATACGTTTTCGGAACGTCGCAAGTCATTAAAATAACAAAATGGGACATTGGAATTTGTAAAGGCATATATAGAAATCAAATAAGACAAATACAGCAGTTGAGCGACCGTGCTAGAACCACAAAATTCGGGAGTGCCTAACACCTTCTCCCGGGTTAACAGAATTCCTCATTCGGATTTCTAGTTTCGCGGACTGTTAAAACAGAGTCATATTTCCTCGGATTCGAGATTAAACCGGTGACTTGGGACATCATTATCTTCCCAAGTGGCAACTCTGAAATCTAAATAAATCCCGTTCCGATTGTCCTTAAAGTGGAAAAACTCCTACCCTGTTGTTATTATTATATCCCTTCTTGGGGTGTATCAGTAAATAGCGGGGTATACTTATCTTTAAAAAGTAGTAAAAAGGGAGGTGTGACAGATATCATCTATGAACACAATCATGAAGGAGTCCAAATATGGCCGGAACACACTGTTCATCAAATGCATGAACAACGCTGGGGCATTGGTCAGCCCAAAAGACATCACAAGAAACTCATAGTGCCCATATCTCGCCCTGAAGGCTGTCTTCATAATATCAGAATCACTAATCTTTAGCTGGTGATAGCCGGAACGAAGATCAATCATCGAGAATACCCTAGCTCCCTGGAGTTGATCAAATAAATCATCAATGTGTGGCAGAGGATACTTGTTCTTCACTGTTACTTTGTTCAGCTGCCTATAGTCTATACACATCCTCATTGAGCCATCCTTCCTCTTAACAAACAAGACCGGTACACCCCATGGTGACACACTCGGCCGAATGAACCCCTTATCTAGGAGTTCCATAAGCTGCTCCTTCAATTCTTTCAACTCAGCTGGTGCCATACGATAAGGAGGAATAGAAATAGGCTGAGTGCCCGGCACCAAGTCAATCCCAAAGTCAATATCCCTGTCTGGCGGCATGCCCGGCAGGTCTGAGGGAAACACCTCAGGAAAATCCCGCACAACGGGAATATAATTAATACTAAGAGTCTCAGCTCTAATGTCTCGCACAAATGCCAAATATGAAAGACATCCCCTCCCAACCATCTGTTGGGCCTTGAGGAAAGTATATTACCCTGCCGGGTACATAATTAGTCATGCCTCGCCACTCGATCCTCGGAATACCCGGCATAGCCAATGTGACTGTCTTGGCATGAAAATCTATAATAGCGTGACACGGAGATAGCCAGTCCATGCCCAAGATGACATCAAAATCGACCATGCTTAATAGCAACAGGTCTACTCGGATCTCTAGACCCCCAATAGTGACAAGACAGGACCGGTACACATGGTCCACAACAATGGTATCAGCCACCGGACATGCACGAGCAATGCAAGACACCCTCGGGTTGTGCCCAAATGAGGAGCAAAATATGAAGATACATAAGAATAAGTGGAACCGAGATCGAATAAAACTGAGGCATCTATATGGCAGACTGAAATAATACCTGTAATAACAGCATCAGAAGCGACTGCATCAGAACGAACCTGAAGAGCACAGCAACGAGCCTGACCACATGATCGGCCTCCCCCTCGAGGGCGACCCCTGGCTGCTTGACCCTCACCCCTAGCTGGTGGGGCGGGTGCTGAAGTAGATAGACCAGAAGATGAGGGTTGTCCCTTCTGCTGATATGGCATGGATACAAGACGGGGACACTAGGTTGGGAAGAACCCTGAACAGATGGAGCCTGAGATGAAATCTGTACTGGTAGGGCGCTGAGAGATGGATGGCCCTGGTGAGAACCCCGATGACCTCAGCCAGAAGATGACCCACGATACTCTGAGCGGGCTGGCTGTGAAGATCTAAAAGAGAGACCTCGGCTCTGTTGACTTTGGCCTCTAGTTTGAGTACCACTGGAACTAGCTGATCCCCGAGGCCTCTTGGCCTCCCTCTCCTATCGCTCTTGGCGACAATCTGTCTCAATGTCGCGAGCTATATCAATAGCATCCTCAAATAAATGACTCAGAACCCTCTCTCGGGTCATAAAAATACGAATAGGATAGTCCATCAACAAAGCGCCTGATCCTCTCCCGATCAGTAGGAACCATCCATGATGCATATCTATCTAACTCTGTAAATCTAACCTCATACTCTGACACAGTCATGTCCCCCTGGCGGAGCCACTTGAACTGCCTGCGTAACTCCTCCCTCTGAGATAGGGGTATCCACTTCTCCAAGAAAAAAGTGGAGAACTCCTGCCATGTCATTGATGCCACTCTTGCCAGCCTACGGGGCTCATAAGCCTCCCACCAAGTGAAGGCTGCTCCCTGAAACTGGAAGGTAGTAAAGGATACACCGCTCGACTCCAAAATCCCTGTTGTACGGAGCATCCGATTGCACTTGTCCAGAAAACCTTGGGCGTCCTCGCCCGGAGTACCACTGAACATAGGACAAGAAAGTCTGCTAAACCTCTCAAGACGATGCTGCTCATCGTCGGGCATCACTGAGACCTTGTCTCCCTGAATTTGAACAACTAGCTAAGCTGGAGCTACTGGCTGGGCTGGTGGTGCCTCAGGTGTCTGAGACCCTGCACTACCTACTCTGGAGTGCGAGCTGCGGGGGTCTAATGACCACCATCGGTCCCGGATGTAGCTACCGCAATAGAGGCTAAAACTGCCTGAGCCATGCCAGTGCAAACTGTCAATATCTGAGCTAGGGTCTCCTATAGACCCAGAAGCACAATAGGCACAACTGGTGCCTGAACAGGTGCTGCCGGGACCTCTGCAACTGGAGGCTGATCTGGAATGGGGATAGCTGGTGGGTTAACTGGCACTGCCCAAGTTGCTCTACCCCTACCGTGACCACGAGTGCGTCCACGACCTCTAGCATGTGGCAATGGTGGTCGTTCGCCTCGCCCTGTAGCACGAGTCCTCGCTATCTGCGAAAGAATAGAATATCAAGGTTCAGTTTCAGATCAACAAAGTCGCACGACAAGAATTTCAAGAATTTGAAGCTTTCCTAAAAGGTTCTGCAGCCTCCTAAGGATAAGTACAGACATCTCCGTACTGATCCGCGAGACACTACTAAACCGTCTTATGACTCGCGAGACCTGATAACCTAAGCTCTGATACCAACTTGTCACGACCCAAACCCTGGCCGTGATGGCGCCCAACACATTGCTAGGCAAGCCCGACCATTTTCCAAATAACCAGTCAATTATTAATGAATACTGATCCATTTAGAGTTATCGATCCTTTTTTCATAATTAAAACAACAAATGCGGAAATAGAAATATATGAAACACAACCCAATGAATCCGGTGTCACAAGTCTGAGCCTCTAACAGAAAGGAAAACGCCCTATATAATCCAAGTCTAAGTAGAGTGACAAAAGACATAAAAAGAAGGAGGGAGAGATCGGGTCCTGCGAATGTCGGCAGCTACCTCGATGTCTCCTCAGCTGTTGATAGAAATAGCAGCAGTGTACAACTCAACTACCCTCCTAGATCCTTGTATCTGCACACAAGGTGCAGGGAGTGGAGTGAGTATCTTCCAACTCAGTGAGTAGTAAATAACAAATAATAACTGAAAGTAAGAACACCTGTATTATCACTAAACAGTTCTAAGAATAACCTTACAGGTAAATCATCTCTACAATGGTAAGTCGGGTTCAGTCCACTACTGTCTCACTCTGATCCAACACTGGTCTAACCCTACTGCGACGCGCAGCCCGATCCTCACTCATATTGCTGCAGCGTGCAACCTGATCCAATATATATGTATATGTATATAAAATGCTGCGGCGTGCAGCCCAATCCAATATATATATATATATATAGTGCTGCGGCGTGCAGCCCTATCCAATATAATAGATATACTACTGCGGCTCGCAGCCCGATCCAATAATATATAACTACGCTCACTGGGGGTGTGTGCAGACTCCGGAGGGGCTCATTCAGCCCAAGCGCTATAATACTGCGGCGTGCACTCCGATCCACATATATATTAGTGCGACATGCAGTCCGATCCATATATTCATATATTACTTCGGCGTTCAGTCTGATCTATATATATTATATATATAACACTGCGGCGTGCAGTCCGATCCAATACCTGTATATATATATACTGTTGCGGCGTGCTGCCAGATTCGGTATTTATATATTAATACCTTACAGTGGGTTCTCGACCCCTCTCGATCAATATAGACTCGGCCGCTCGGGCCCACTCAGCTAGAACAGGGTATTCAACCCTAGGTATTCTCACTTAGAGTACACATCTAGTACTGGTTCATGTCATGCTATACGTATATGAATAAGGCTGAGAGTATGTGTTCAACCTAGTATTGAGGTCATGTAACTCCACAGGTTTCCCTAACATTCTACAGATCGGCACAAGGCCCCAAACATGGCAACTAGCCCAATTATACATGTATAAGCTCAGTCTCAATCAATATGCACTGTAAACTATCAATCGGAAAGGACCAAGTCCAAATCCCCAGTCACAATACCACCACGCTCGTCACATGACGCATGTTTCTTGACTTATGTTCACTTTGTGCTTCATGCTTAATATCTCGTGGCTCCATGAATACTTGCATTTGTTTTGAGATTCAAAATGAGACCGTTCTTAGTGAGTCATGTGCCATGTGTGGTGAAGTTTTTGTGTAGTCCATGTTGTGTACTTGCGTCAAGAACTTGTCCGGTATGTGAGTTGAAGCAAAATTTGAGGTGATGCTTGTTTGAAAAATGTTCTTAGGCTTTCTTTGACCTTTTTGAGCTTAATTGCTTATCACAAATAAAAGTTATCCCTAGTCAACCCTTTTGAGCCTATAGACTTTTATTTGGCACCCACATTACAAGCCTATACCCTTTTTGTTCTTAATAGATATTGTTTTGATTCCTTTTCCTCTTAAATCACTTTAATTGTGAGATGGGCGCTAAAAGAAGTAAAAAGGAACTAAGTGTGGGGTGGCTTTTGAGTGGAACCTATAAGAGGAAGAAAGGTGCACTTATTTTTTTTAAATAATACACCACTAGCGAAAAAAAATTTAAAAAAAGAGAGAAAAAAATAGAGATGAATAAATTGTTGTCTTGTTCTTGCTAGTGGGTATGAATTAATGTAGTACTTAAAGAAGAAGGGGGCATTTTTGGGGTGATAGTGTTTGTGAAAGTGAAGTGGATTGAAGAATTCGCGCTTAAAGTGATTATGTGGTGTGTTAAAGTGCTTAGGAGAGTTAGTCACTATTCCTAAATATATCCTACCCGTCCTTTAGCCCATATTACAACCATGAAAAAGTCCTAATTGATTTTAAATCGAGTGAGCCTACATTAGTAGAGATTTACATTAAGGGCAAGCTTATGGTACCAATTGCATGCATGTGACTTCTTTTGTGAGAGTGAGGGATATTTTTTCTAATATATATGAGTCCTTAAAATATATTTGATCTTGAGATTCGAATGTGGGGATTCAACTTAATCTCTTGCCTTGGTTGTGAGGGCACATGGTTTCACAAAGGATAGGTAACATTATTAGACTTCTCTAGGATGTTGGGTGTTCAAGCCATGAGTGCATTGTGACATTGAGTCAGTTTATAGGCTAGGATTGTTGTGAGGATATTCTCTTTGTATGAATATTTGTGAAGAATGACATAAGTAAAGGGAAGTGTAGGATGATTGCATATGCTAGAGTTTAATTGTTTCTATCAACTCATTGGTGTAGTGTGCTTTAAATATGTTAAGTGCTCATAGATAGAGTAAAATTTTGGTTGACTCGAGGAAGAGCAACGTTTAAGTGTGGGCTGTTGATGATATGCTATAATTAGGTATTTTAGTCGATTATTACACTATAATTTACAACACTTTAATTGAGTTTGAGCTTTAGTCGCTAGTGTTTTGTACTAATGTTGTGTTTTATGTCTTGTAGGAGTGATTCCAGCTATGTACATGTTATAGAATGAATTCAAGTGATTTGGAGCTTAAAATTTGAGTTAAATTTCAAGGAATTTGTCACGATGCTAGTTCACCAATCGTGAACCTGTCATAACGGCACCCAGTCTTCGCGACTAGGTAAGCCTAACACAATGCCGAATTTACAGCTTTCATGAACAACAAGAAAATAACAGCGGAATGACATAGAAAAATGTAATAGGTGCCGCTCGGCACATACACTTTACCAAAATATGAGAATATATAACCACCAAGACTCGGATACTCACGGGCAAACACAGGCTAAGAGAGTATAAATGTGGCTCTATCCACCAAGAGTATCTATACAACCGAAATAAAAAGGAATAACATGCATCACTAGGGAAGAACAGAAGAAGACCCTCCGGATCTTCGGACGCAGCAGATGCATGCCTCAAGTCTCCCAAAGTGGCTCTGCGATCACCGATAGTGCGCCTAATCAGATGTACCCGGATCCGCACAACAAAAGTGTGTACAAGAGTAGCACGAGTACACCACGACGGTACTCAGTAAGTGCCAAGCCTAACCTCGATGGAGTAGTGACGAGGAAGGTCAGGGCCCTACCAAGAATAATAATAATAATAATAATAATAATAATAATAATAATAATAATAATAATAATAATAATAATAATAATAATAATAATATTAATATTGAACAGTGCAAAGTAGGAGTAAATCTGAAATAACAACAAAAATGAGATCGAAACTATAAGCCATCTACAGTTAAGCTAACAAAGAGAAATCAACACAACAAGTGCAAAATCAATAGCTTAGTATCTCCGAGAATTGAACCCGCAGTCCATTTATACTCAGTAGCTCACGATCTCTGGGAATCGAACCCGCAGTCCATATATCTCAATAGCTAGGATCTTCGGGAATTGAACTCGCAGTCCTTTATATCAGTATCACAAGATCTCCGGGAATTGAACCCGTAGTCCCTTATATTAGTATCTCAGGATCTCCGGGAATCGAACCTGCAATCCTTTATATCAGTATCACAGGATCTCCGAGAATTGAACCCGTAGTCCTTTACCTTAGTAGCACCGGATCTCCAGGAATCGAACTGCAGTCCACATAACACAAACACAATCAAATAAGAGAATATGTAGAGAGAAATGAAATACACTGCTACGATTAACAATTAAATCTAGTTTCAACATGTTCCAGGAGTATCAATTAAGACAAGTAGGCACTTAGACAGTTAATCCTATCTATTCATGCTTCCCTAGCTAACACAAGATAAATCTTGCAATTAAACCAATCAAATAACAGAGATAACACTGATTGAGTAAAGTGGATTTTTTAACAAATTGCGCAAGTACACGCCCGTCACCTCACGTACAAGGCATTTAAATCAACACATAATATATCCTAGGGGAGAAGATCCCCCACACAAGGATAGACAAGTCACTTACCTCAATCCCGGTACAAAACTGGTATGAAATAATGCCCTTGCCATGAGTATTCGACTCCGAGTGTCCCAAATCTATTCAAACCAACTACATAGTGTAAACAACATCGCATGTAACTAATTACATTGTTAAAATTAAAGCTAAGGCGCAAAAATAGGTAAAATGACCAAAATATCCCTCCATTCATTGGCTCGAAATCAAAATATTTTTACGTTTTCAGAACCCTCGCACTCCTACGAGTCTAACCATATAAACTTTATCAAAATCGGAGTCCATTTGCTCATTCAAATCATCAATTTTCATCCTCTTAGGCTTAGAGCAAAATCCCCCATTTTTACACCTTAAAATCCTCCATTTTCAGAGATTTAACCCATATTTTATCAATGTATTAACATAATTTGGGTCCAAGAGTTCTTACCTGATGATACTCCTCAATTTCCTCCTCAAAATCGCCAAATTCATCTCTAAGTCGAAGCCCCAAATATTTCTTTCTCTACTGAAATTTCGAACCAGCATTGAATATTAAACCCCATGTATTTTTGCTTCTGCGATACCTGGAACACACCAGCGGTTCCGCTTCTGCGGAAACCTGGTCGCTTCTGTGACCCTTACTTAAAACTCGAGTTCCGCTTCTGTGGATTCTCAGTCTCTTCTGTGACACCGCTTACGCGGAAACTTGTTCGCTTCTGCGAAAGGTTACCAAACGACCTCATCGCTTCTGCGGGCTCCTGCCCGCTTCCGTGGGCTCGCCTCAGCGAACATTGGTCTGCTTCTGCGGACTTAGCTGACCCCCCACAAACTCGCACCTGCACTTCCTTCGCCGCTTCTGCGAACTCGCTTCTGCGATCCAAGTTCTGCAGAAGCGAAAACAACAAGAGACAGAAACCAGACCTGCTACACTTTCAAATTTTCCCCGTATAATCACCCAAACTCATCCCGAGGCCCCGGGACCTCAACAAAAAGTACAAACGTAGTCTAAAACTTCATACGAACTTGTTCCAATCATAAAAACATACCCTTAAACACACGAATCATCAAATTGAGGCGGATTCAAGCCTAAGTTTCAACTAAAACTTCCGAAACCAACATCCAATAAAAAACCCGACCAAACGATGTCCGAATGGCCTGAAAATTTGCACACATACCTAAAATCACCTAACGAAGCTATTGGAACTGTCGGAAATTCCATTCCGACCCCCGAATCAAAATCTCACCTATCAACCGAATTTTCAAAATTTTCAAACTTCGGCATTTCAAGCCTAAATGAGCTACGGACCTCCAAAGTACATTCCGAACACGCTCCCAACCCCGAAATCACCTAATGGATCTAACGGAACCATCAGATTTCCGTTCCGAGGTCGTCTTAATACTATTCCAAATACCGGCCATTTTTCAACTATTAAGCTCTCATTTAGGGACTAGGTGTCCAAAAACACTCCGAATTCTAGAACCGAACATCTCGGCAAACCAAAATAGTAGAAATGAACTTAGGGAAAGCAGTTAATTGGGGTTCGGGGCATAAATTTCAAAAACGATCGGCCGGGTCATTACATCTTCCCATACTTAAACATTCGTTCGTCCTCGAACGAGCATAGCAAACATACCTGAAGTAGTGAAGAGATGAGGGTACTAGCTGTGCATATCCTGCTCGGTCTCCCAAGTTGCCTCCCGACTGACCCCGCCACTGGACCTTCACCGAAGCGATGTTCTTTGACCTCAACTTTCTGATTTGTCTGTCCAAAATGGCCACTGGTTGCTCAGCATAAGATAGATCCTTGTCCAGCTGGACGGAACTGAAATTCAACACGTGCGACGGGTCACCATGGTATCTCCGGAGCATAGAAACATGAAAAACTGGATGGACTCCGGCTAGGCTGGGAGGTAAGGCCAGCTCATAAGCAACCTCCCCAACTCGCCTCAAAATCTCAAAAGGCCAATTAAATCTCGGACTCAACTTTCCTTTCTTCCCAAATCTCATGTCGCCCTTCATGGGCGAGACCCGAAGTAGAACCCGCTCGCCAACCATAAATGCCACATCACGAACCTTCTTGTCCGCATAACTCTTCTGTCTGGACTGAGCTGCACGGAGTCTATCCTGAATCACCGTGACCTTGTCCATTGCATCCTGGACCATCTCAGTACCTAACAACCTGGCCTCGCCCAGCTCGAACCAACCCACCGGGGACCTGCATCTCATACCATATAGGGCCTCATACGGCGCCATCTGAATGCTGGACTGGTAGCTGTTGTTATAAGAAAACTCCGCCAGTGGCAACAAGTGATCCCATAATCCTCCAAACTCAATCACGCACGCACGAAGCATATCCTCCAAAATCCTGAATAGTGCGCTCAGACTGTCCATCCGTCTGGGGGTGAAATGCGGTGCTCAGCTCCTCCCGAGTACCTAACTCCTGTTGCACGGCTCTCCAGAACCGTGAAGTAAACTGAGTGCCTCTATCTGAAATGATGGAAACTAGAATACCATGCAATCAGACTATCTCCTTGATATAGGTCTGCTCCAACCGCTCCGATGAGTAAGTAGTGCACACACGTATGAAATGGGCGGACTTGGTCAGCCAATCCACAATGACCCAAATAGAATCAAACTTCCTCACAGTCTGTGGAAGTCCAGATACGAAGTTCATGGTGATGCGCTCCCACTTCCACTCTGGGATCTCAATCTGCTGTAACAATCTGCCCAGACATTGATGCTCATACTTCACCCGCTGGCAGTTGAGGCACCTAGAAATATAGTCAACTATATCCTTCTTCATCCACCTCCACCAATAGTTCTTCCTCAAGTCCTGATACATCTTCGCGGCAACCGGATGGATGGAATACCACGAGCTATGGGCCTCAACTAGAATCAACTCTCGAAGATCATCCATATTGGGCACACAGATGCGCCCATGCATCCTCACAACCCCACCGTCCCCGATGGTGACATCTCAGGCATCACCATGACATACTTTGTCCTAAAGATCAAGCAAATAAGGGTCATCAAACTGTCGCTCCCTGATGCGATCAAATAGAGAAGACCGAGAAATCATGCAGGCCAGAACCCGACTGGGCTCTGAAAGATCCAATCTAACAAACTGTCTGGCCAAGGCCTGAACATCCATCGTCGTAGGCCTTTATGAGGCTGGTAGATATGCCAAACTTCCCAAACTCTCCACCCGGCGACTCAAGGCATCGGCAACCACATTGGCCTTGCCCGGGTGATAAAGAATAGTGATGTCATAGTCCTTTAACAACTCTAACCATCTCCTCTGATGCATGTTCAGGTCCTTCTGCTTAAGAAAGTGCTCCAAACTCCCATGATTAGTGTAAATCTCACAAGGAACCACATATAAATAATGACGCCAAATCTTCAAGGTGTGAACAATGGTAGCTAGCTCAAGATCATGGACATGGTAGTTCTTTTCATGCACCTTCAGCTGTTCAGACGCGTAGGCGATCACCCTACCGTCCTGCATCAATACTGCTCCGAGTCCAACCCGTGAGGCATCACAATAAATTGTATAGGACCCCAAACCAGTAGGCAACATCAAGATAGGGGCCAAAGTCAAAGCTGTCTTGAGCTTTTGGAAGCTCGCCTCATACTCCTCTGTCCACTAAAAAGGGGCACCCTTTTGGGTCAATCTGGTCATAGGTGCTGCGACCGAAGAGAACCCCTCCACAACGTGACAGTAATAACCCGCCAAACAAAGGAAACTTTGAATCTCAGTAGCTGCGGAGGGCCTAGGCCAACGCTGCACGGCCTCTGCCTTTCTCGGATCCACTCGAATACCCCCGCTCGACACCATGTGGCCTAGAAATGCCGAACTCAGCCAAACATATTTAGAGAACTTTGCATATAGTTGCTTCTCCCTCAGAGTCTGAATCACTATCATCAGGTGCTGCTCATGCTCTTCCCGACTACGGGAATATACCAAAATATCATCAATGAAAACAATCATGAACGAGTCAAGATATGGCCTGAATACACTGTGCATCAAATGCATAAAAGCTGCTGGGGCATTAGTCAGCCCGAAAGACATGACAAGGAACTCGTAATGACCATACCGAGTCCTGAAGGTAGTCTTCGGGATATCTAGCTCCCGAATCTTCAACTGATGATAACCAGAGCGCAAATCAATCTTGGAGAACACCCGTGCGCCCTGTAGCTGATCAAATAAGTCATCAATACGTGGCAAAGGATACCGATTCTTCACTGTAACTTTGTTCAACTGGCAATAGTCAATGCACATACACATAGAACCGTCCTTTTTCTTCACAAACAACACAGGAGCACCCAAGTCGAAACACTGGGCTGAATGAAACCATTACCCAACAACTCCTGTAACTAATCCTTCAAGTCCTTCAACTCAGGAGGAGCAATGCGGTACAAAGGAATAGAAATGGGCTGAGTGCCCGGCAGTAAGTCAATACCAAAATCGATATCTCTATCGGGCGGCATGCCTGGGAGATTAGCTGGAAACACATTAGAGAAATCACGTGCCATTGGGAATGAATAGAAGGGGTGTCGACACTGACATCCCTCACATAAGCTAGATAAGCAACACACCCCTTCTCAACCATACGCTGAGCTTTGAGAAAGGAAATAACACGGTTGGCGGAGTGATCTAGAGTACCACTCCACTCAATACGTGGAATGCCTGGCATAGCAGTGTCACGGTCTTGGCGTGACAATCAAGAATAACATGATGGGGCGACGACCAGCCTATGCCCAGAATAATATCAAAATTAACCATACCGAGCAATAAAAGATCAGCTCTTGTCTCAAAAACACAAATAGTGACCAACCACGACGGATACACACGGTCCACAACCAAAGAATCTCCCACCGGAGTAGAAACATAAACGGGGGCACTCAAAGAATCTCGAGGCACACCCAGATGCGAAGAAAAATAAGAGGACACATATGAAAAAGTAGAACCAGGATCGAATAGAACCGATGCCTCTACGTGACTAACCAAGATAATACATGTGATAACAGAATCAGAGGTAACAGTTGCGGCGCGACCAGGAATAGCATAAAATTTGGCCCGGCCCTTCGCTCGAGGGCGGCCTCTATAACCCTGGTCCTCGCCCCTGGCTGGTTGGGCAGGTGGGGTGGCAGCTGGAGCTGGAACGATGGCCTGCTGACCTTGTGAACCATGCTGAGGCTGTGAAGTCTGTGGAGGCGCTCCTCTCCCACGCCTGGGGCACTCCCTAACCAGATGGCGAGTATCTTCGCACTCATAACAAGCCCTGGGAGGACGCGGTGGCTTTGACTGACTGGCCCCGCTCCCGCTAGACTAACCCTGGAGGTACCCCGTGCAGGAGGCACACTGGAAACTGGGGGGAGCATAGTAAGGCTCCTGAGGTGCTGGAGTACCACCAGCTGCTGGCAATACTGAATGAACTAGACGACCGGATTAACCCCTGCAAAAATTAAACAACTACTATAGTACAGGCACCAGAGAAGTGACCCGACTCACGAGACATCTTGGCCTCCCTCTCTCCTCGCTCTCTAGCGAGCATACCCTCAATTCGTCTGGCAATACTCACCGCCTCTTGATACGGCACATCCATCTCTAACTCTTTATCCATGTTGGACCGGATAGGCGGAATAAGACCCTCAATAAACCTCTGCACTCTCTCCCTGACCGTGGCGACCAAGGCTGGTGCATGTCTGGCTAACCGGGTAAAACTGATGGCATACTCAGTTACTATTATAGAGCCCTGGCGCAACTGCTCAAACTCCGCACGCCAAGCATCCCTAAGGCTCTGGGGAACAAAGTCTCTCAAAAAAATATCAGAAAACTGTGTCCAAGTCAACGAGGCATACTCGACTGGACGATCCAACTCATATGTGCGCCACCAATCATAAGCAACCCCTCGAAGATGAAAAGTAGTAAAAGAAACCCCACTGATATCCCCTATATCCATAGTACGGAGGATGTGATGACACCTCCAGAAAACCCAATGCATCATCTGTAGCCAAACCACTGAACACTGGAGGATCATATTTCTTGAACCTCTCCAGTCTACGCTGCTCGTCCTCGGAGGCAGCCGGCCCACCTCCGGGTTGTGCTGGGGCGGCAGAAGGCATAACAATGATCTCTGGAACCTTCCCCACTGGCACTCGCTGCTCAGGTGTAGCGGCTGCCGGAGTCTGGGCCCCTCCTTCGGCCTGAGATATGGCTGCAGCGAGAGAAAGCAACCTTGCCTGAGCCATAGTAATGTACATGCTCATAAACTTAGCTAGAGTCTCCTAGAGTGGTGGAGTCGTAGTAGCTGTAGTATGTGTACCAGGTGCCTATACTCCAATCTGATCCACAGGTGGTGCCTCAGCGGTAGCACGCGCGGGTGTTTTGGCTGCACCTCGGGCGCGTCCTCGACCTCTATCCCGGCCCCGGCCCCGCCCTCTAGCGGCGGCAGCAAGGGGCAGAGGTGTTTGATCCTCGCGAGCAGCACGTGTCCTCACCATCTGTGACAGAATACAAGACAGAAGTTTAGATTTGGTGTCAAATATTGCACGACAAGGAATTCACAAGAAATGAAGAGTTTCCTAAATAGTTACATAGCCCCTCGTAGATAAATACGGACGTCTCCATATCGATCAGCGAGACTCTAAATAACCGACATGTGTCCCGTGACTCCTATGAACCTAGAGCTCTGATACCAACTTGTCACGACCTTAGTTCACCAATCGTGAACCTGTCATGACGGTACCTAGTTTTCGCGACTAGGTAAGCTTAACACAATGTGGAATTTACAACTTTCATGAACAACAAGAAAATAACAGCAGAACGACATAGAAAAATGTAATAGGTGCCGCTCGGCACATACACTTTACCAAAATATCATAATATATAACCACCAAGACCCGGAAAATCACGGGCAAACACAGGCTAAGAGAGTATAACTGTGGCTCTATACACCAAGAGTATCTATACAACCGAAATAAAAAGGAATAACTGGCATCACTAGGGAAGAACAGAAGAAGACCCTCCAGATCTGCGGACGCAGCAGATGCATACCTTGAGTCTCCTCACAGTGCTCCTAAATCACCTGTAATGTGCCTGATCGGATGTACCTGGATCTGCACAACAAAAGTGTGCAGAAGAGTAGCATGAGTACACCACGGCGGTACTCGGTAAGTGCCAAGCCTAACCTCGATGGAGTAGTGACGAGGAAGGTCCAGGGCCCTACCGAGAATAATAATAATAATAATAATAATAATAATAATAATAATAATAATAATAATAATAATAATAATAATAATAATAATAATAATAATAATAATAATAATAATAATAATAATAATAATAATAATAATAATAATAATAATAATAATAATAATGAATAATAATATTAAAAGCGGTTAAAATAACAGGAAAACGAGATAGAAACTACAAGTCATCTACAGTTAAGCTAACAAAGAGAAATCAACACAACAAGTGCAAAATCAATAGTTCAGGATCTCCGAGAATTGAACCCACAGATCCATTTATACTCAGCAGCTCAGGATCTCCGGGAATCGAACCTATAGTCCATATATCTCAGTAGCCAGGATTTCCGGGAATTGAACCCGCAGTCCTTTATATCAGTATCACAGGATCTCCGAGAATTGAACCCGCGGTCCCTTATATCAGTATCACAGGATCTCCGAGAAGAACCCGCAATCCTTTATATCAGTATCATAGGATCTCCAGGAATTGAACCCGCAGTCCTTTACCTCAGTAGCACCAGATCTCCAGGAATCGAACTTGCAGTCCACAGAACACAAACACAATCAAATAGAGAATACGCAGAGAGAAATGAAATACACTACTATGATTAACAATTAAATCCAGTTTCAACATGTTCCAGGAGAGAATCAATTAAGACAAGTAGGCACTTAGACAGTTAAACCTATCTATTCATGCTTCCCTAGCTAACACAGTGATAAATCTTGCAATTAAACCATTCAAATAACAGAGATAACAATGATTGAGCAATTAAAGTAAAGTGGATTTTTCAACAATTTGCGCCAGTACACGCACGTCACCTTGCGTACAAGGCATTTAAATCAACACATAATATATCCTAGGGGAGAAGCTCCACCACACAAGGTTAGACAAGTCACTTACCTCAATGCCGGTACAAAACCGCTATGAAATAATGCCCTTGCCACGAGTATCAAACTCCGAGTGGCCAAAATCTATTCAAACCAATTACATAGTGTAAATAACATCGCAAGTAACTAATTACATTGTTAAAATTAAAGCTAAGGCGCGAAAATAGGTAAAATGACCAAAATACCCCTCCAGCCATCGGCTCGGAATCAAAATATTTTTACGTTTTCAGAACCCTCGCACTCTCACGAGTCTAATCATATAAAATTTATCAAAATCGGAGTCCATTTGATCATTCAAATCATCAATTTTCATCCTCTTAGGCTTAGAGCAAAATCCCCCATTTTTACACCTTAAAATCCACCATTTTCAGAGATTTAACCCATGTTTTGTCAATGTATTAACATAATTTGGGTCCAAGAGTTCTTACCTGACGATACTCCTCAATTTCCTCCTCAAAATCGCCAAATTCGTCTCTCAGTCGAAGCCCCAAATATTTCTTTCTCTACTGAAATTTCGAACCAGCATTGAATATTAAACCCCAAGTATTTTTGCTTCTGCGATACCCGGAACGCACCAGCGGTTCCGCTTCTGTGGAAACCTGGTCGCTTTTGTGACCCTTACTTAAAACCCGAGTTCCGCTTCTGTTACACCGCTTACGCGGAAACTTGTCCGCTTCTGCGGAAGGTTACCAAACGACCTCATCGCTTCTGCGGGCTCCTGCCCGCTTCTGTGGGCTCGCCTCAGCATACATTGGTCTGCTTCTGCAGACTTAGCTGACCCCCACAAACTCGCACCTGCACTTCCTTCGCCGCTTCTGCGATCCAAGTTCTGCAGAAGCGAAAACAATAGGAGAGAGAAACCAGACCTGCTAAACTTTCAAAATTTCCCCGTATGATCACCCAAACTCATCCCGAGGCCCCCGGGACCTCAACCAAAAGTACAAACGTAGTCTAAAACTTCATACGAGCTTGTTCCAATCATAAAAACATACCCTTAAACACACGAATCATCAAATTGAGGCGGATTCAAGCCTAAGTTTCAACTAAAACTTCCGAAACCAACATCCAATAAAAAACCCGACCAAACGATGTCCGAATGGCCTGAAAATTTGCAGACATACCCAAAATCACCTAACGAAGCTACTGGAACTGTCGGAAATTCCATTCAGACCCCCGAATCAAAATCTCACCTATCAACCGGATTTTCAAAATTTTCAAACTTCAACATTTCAAGCCTAAATGAGCTACGGACCTCCAAAATACATTCCGAACATGCTCCCAACCCCGAAATCACCTAACGTGGCTAATGGAACCATCAGATTTCTATTCTGAGGTCGTCTTAATAGTGTTCCAAATACGGGCCATTTTTCAACTATTAAGCTCTCATTTAGGGACTAAGTGTCACAAAACACTCCGAATTCTAGAACCGAACATCTCGACAAACCAAAAGAGCAAAAATGAACTTAGGAAAAGCAGTTAATTGGGGTTCGGGGCATAAATTTCAAAAACGACCGGCCGGATCGTTACATCTTTCCATACTTAAACATTCGTTCGTCCTCGAACGAGCATAGAAAACTTACCTGAAGTAGTGAAGAGATGAGGGTACTAGCTGTGCATATCCTGCTCGGTCTCCCAAGTTGCCTCCTCGGCCAGCTGACCCCGCCACTGGACCTTCACCGAAGCGATTTTCTTTGACCTCAACTTTTTGATTTGCCTGTCCAAAAATGGCCACTGGCTCCTCGGCATAAGATAAATCCTTGTCCAGCTGGACGGAACTGAAATTCAACACATGCGATGGGTTACCATGGTATCTCCGGAGCGTAGAAACATGAAAGACTGGATGGACTCCGGCAAGGCTGGGAGGTAAGGCCAGCTCATAAGCAACCTCCCCAACTTGCCTCAAAATCTCAAAAGGCCAAATAAATCTCGGACTCAATTTTCCTTTCTTCCCAAATCTCATGTCGCCCTTCATGGGCGAGACCCGAAGTAGAACCCGCTCGCCAACCATAAATGCCACATCACGAACCTTCTTGTTCGCATAACTCTTCTGTCTGGACTGAGCTGCACGGAGTCTATCCTGAATAACCTTGACCTAATCTTTTGCATCCTGGACCATCTCAGTACCTAAAAACCTGGCCTCGCTCGGCTCGAACCAACCCACCAGGGACCTACATCTCCTACCATATAGGGCCTCATACGGTGCCATCTGAATACTAGACTGGTAGCTATTGTTATAAGCAAACTCCGCCAGTGGCAGAAGTGATCCTATGAACCTCCAAACTCAATCACGCACTCACGGAGCATATCCACCAAAATCTGAATAGTGCGCTCAGATTGTCTATCCGTCTGGGGTGAAATGTTGTTCTCAGACTGTCTATCCGTCTAGGGTGAAGTAAACTAAGTTCCTCTGTCTAAAATGATGGAAACTGGAATACCATGCAATCGGACTATCTCCCTGATATAGGTCTCCGCCAACCGCTCCGATGAGTAAGTAGTGCACATAGGTATGAAATGGGCGGACTTGGTCAGCCGATCCATAATGACCCAAATAGAATCAAACTTCCTCACAGTCCGTGGAAGTCCAGATACGAAGTCCATGGTGATGCGCTCCCACTTCCACTCTGGGATCTCAATCTGCTGTAACAATCCACCCGGACACTCATGCTCATACTTCACCCGCTGGCAGTTGAGGCACCTAGAAACATAGTCAACTATATACTTCTTCATCCACCTCCACCAATAGTGCTGCCTCAAGTCCTGATACATCTTCGCGGCAACCGGATAGATGGAATACCGCGAGCTATGGGCCTCAGCTAGAATCAACTCTCGAAGATCATCCACATTGGGCACACAGATGCGCCCATGCATCCTCATAACCCCATCGCCCCCGATGGTGACATCTCGGGCATCCCCACGACAAACTTTGTCCTAAAGATCAAACAAATAAGGGTCATCAAACTGCCGCTCCCTGATGCGATCAAATAGAGAAGACCGAGAAACCACGCAGTCCAGAACCCGGCTGGGCTCTGAAAGATCCAATCTAACAAACTGTCTGGCCAAGGCCTGAACATCCATCGCCATAGGCCTCTCTGAGGCTGGTAGATATGCCAAACTCCCCAAACTCTCCTCCCGGCGACTCAAGGCATCGGCAACCACATTGGCCTTGCCCAGGTGATAAAGAATAGTGATGTCATAATACTTTAACAACTCTAACCATCTCCTCTGACGCATGTTCAGGTCTTTCTGCTTAAGCAAGTGCTGCAAACTCCCATGATCAGTGTAAATCTCATAAGGAATCCCATATAAATAATGACACCAAATCTTCAAGGCGTGAACAATGGCAGCTAGCTCAAGATCATGGACATGGTAGTTCTTTTCATGCACCTTCACCTGTCGAGACGCGTAGGTGATCACCCTACCGTCCTGCATCAATACTGCTCCGAGTCCAACCCGTGACACATCACAATAAACTGTATAGGACCCTAAACCGGTAGGCAACATCAAGATAGCGGCCGAAGTCAAAGCTGTCTTGAGCTTTTGGAAGCTCGCCTCACACTCCTATGTCCACTAAAAAGGGGCACCATTTTGGGTCAATCTGGTCATAGGTGTTGCGACCGAAGAGAACCCTTCCATAACGCGATGGTAATAACCCGCCAAACCAAGAAAACTATGAATTTCAGTAGCTGAGGAGGGACTAGGCCAACCCTGCACAGCCTCCGCCTTCCTCGGATCCACTCGAATACCCCCGCTCGACACCACGTGGCCTAGAAATGCCACCAAACTCAGCCAAAACTCACATTTAGAAAACTTTGCATGTAATTGCTTCTCCCTCAGAGTCTGAAGCACTATCCTCAGGAGCTGCTCATGCTCTTCCCATCTCCGGGAATATACCAAAATATCATCAATGAAAACAATCACGAATGAGTCAAGATATAGCCTGAATACACTGTGCATCAAATGCATGAAAGCTGCTGGGGCATTAGTCAGCCCGAAAGACATGACGAGGAACTCGTAATGACCATACCGAGTCCTGAAGGTAGTCTTCGGAATATCTGGCTCCCGAATCTTCAACTGATGATAACCAGAGCGCAAATCAATCTTGGAGAACACCCGTGCGCCTTGTAGCTGATCAAATAAGTCATCAATATGTGGAAAAGGATTCCAGTTCTTCACTGTAACTTTGTTCAACTGGCGATAGTCAATGCACATACACATAGAACCGTCCTTCTTCTTCACAAACAACACAGGAGCACCCCAAGTCGAAACACCGGGCTGAATGAAACCCTTACCCAACAACTCATGTAACTGATCCTTCAAGTCCTTCAACTCAAGAGGAGCCATGCGGTACGGAGGAATAGAAATGGGTTGAGTGCCCATCAATAAGTCAATACCAAAAGTGATATCTCTATCGGGCGGCATGCCTGGGAGATCAGCTGGAAACACATCAGAGAAATCACGTACCACTGGGACAAAATCAATAGAAGGAGTGTCAACACCGACATCCCTCACATAAGCTAGATAAGTTGCACACCCCTTCTCAACCATACGCTGAGCTTTGAGAAAGGAAATAACACGGCTTGGGGTGTGATCTAGAGTACCACTCTACTCAATACGTAGAATGCCTGGCATAGTAGTGTCACGGTCTTGGCGTGACAATCAAGAATAGCATGATGGGGCGACAACAAGTCTATGCCTAGAATAATATCGAAATCAACCATACCGACCAATAAAAGATCAACTTTGGTCTCAAAACCACAAATAGTGACCAACCACGACCGATACACACGGTCCACAACCAAAGAATCTCCCACCGGAGTAGAAACATAAATGGGGGCACTCAAAGAATCCCGAGGCACACCGAGATGTGAAGCAAATTAAGAGGACACATATGAAAAAGTAGAACCAGGATCAAATAGAACTGATGCCTCTATATGACTAACCAAGATAATACCTGTGATAACACAATCAGAGGTGACAGTTGCGGTGAGACCAGGAATAGCATAAAATCTGGCCCGGCCCCTCGCTCGAGGGCGGCCTCTATCACCCTAATCCTCACCCCTGGCTGGTTCGGCAGGTGGCGTGGCAGCTGGAGCTGGAACGATGGCGTGCTGACCCTGTGAACCATGCTGAGGCTGTGAAGTCTGTGGAGGCGCTCCTCTCCCACGCCTGGGGCACTCCCTAACCAGATGGCGAGTAACTCCGCACTCAAAACAAGCCCTGGGAGGATGCGGTGGCAGTGACGGACCGGCCCCGCTCCCGCTTGACTGACCCCTGGAGGTACCCCGCGCAGGAGGCGCACTGGAAACTAGGGAGCATAGTAAGGCTCCTGAGGTGCTGGAGGAGTTGGAGTACTACCAGCTGCTGGCAATGCTAAATGAACTGGATGATAACCCCTGCCAAATTGATCGGCTGCTATAGTACGGGCACCAGAGAAATGACCCGACTCACGAGACCTTTTGCCTCCCTCTCTCCTTGCTCTCTAGTTAGCATACCCTCAATCCGTCTGGCAATACTCATCGCCTGCTGATACCGCACATCCATCTCTAACTCTCTAGCCATGCTGGACTGTATAGGCGGAATAAAACCCTCAATAAACCTCTGCACTCTCTCCCGGACCGTGGCGACCAAGACCGGTGCATGTCTGGCTAACCGGGTGAAATTGATGGCATACTCATATACTGTCATAGAGCCCTGGCGCAGCCGCTCAAACTCCGCACGCCAAGCATCCGTAAGGCTCTGGGGAACAAAGTCCCTCAAAAACATATCAGAAAACTGTGTCCAAGTCAACGGGGCAGACTCGACTGGACGATCCAACTAATATGTGTGCCACCAATCATAAGCAACCCCTCGAAGTTGAAAAGTAGTAAAAGAAACCCCAATGATCTCCACTACACCCATAGTACGGAGGATGTGATGACACTCCTCCAGAAATCCCAAGGCATCATCTGAAGCTAAACCACTGAACACTGGGGGATCATACTTCTTGAACCTCTCCAACCTGCGCCGCTCGTCCTCGGAGGCAGCGTACCCACCTCCGGGCTATACTGGTGCGGCAGGCGGTATAGGAATAACCTCTGGAACCTTCTCCATGGGCACTCGCTGCTCAGGAGAGCGGGCTGCGGGAGTCTGGGCCCCTCTTCCGGCCTTAGATATGGCTGCAGCGAGAGGAAGAAACCCCGCCTGAGCCATAGTAGTGTACATGCTTATAAACTTAGCTAGAGTCTCCTAGAGTGCTGGAGTCGTAGTAGCTGTACCAGGTGCCTATGCTCCAACCTGATCCACAGGTGGTGCCTCAGCGACAGCGCGCGCGGGTGTTGTGGCTGCACCTCAGGCGCGTCCTCGACCTCTATCTCGGCCCCAGCCTCTGGCGGAGGCAGCAAGGGGCGTGGGTGTTTGATCCTCGCGAGCAGCACGTGTCCTCACCATCTGTGAGAGAATAAAAGACAGAAGTTTAGATTTGTTGTCAAATATTACACGATAAGGAATTCAAAAGAAATGAAGAGTTTCCTAAATAATTACATAGCCCCTCGTAGATAAATACGAACGTCTCCGTATCGATTAGCGAGACTCTAAAAAACCGGCCTGTGTCTCGTGACTCCTATGAACCTAGAGCTCTGATACCAACTTGTCACGACCCTAGTTCACCAATCGTGAACCTGTCATGACGGGTACCCAGTCTTCGTGACTAGGTAAGCTTAACACAATGTGGAATTTACAACTTTCATGAACAACAAGAAAATAACAGCAGAATGACATAGAAAAATGTAATAGGTACCGCTTGGCACATACACTTTACCAAAATATCAGAATATATAACCACCAAGACCCGAAAACTCACGGGCAAACACAGGCTAAAAGAGTATAACTGTGGCTCTATCCACCAAGAGTATCTATACAACCGAAATAAAAAGGACTAACTAGCATCACTAGGGAAGAACAGAAGAAGACCCTCCAGATCTGCGGACGCAGCAGATGCATACCTTGAGTCTCCTGAGTATAGCCTATATCACCGGTAGTCCGTCTGATCAGATGGACCTCGGATCTGCACAACAAAAGTGTGTAGAAGAGTAGCATGAGTACACCACGGCGGTACTCAGTAAGTGCCAAGCCTAACCTCGATGGAGTAGTGACAAGGAAGGTCAGGGCCCTACCGAGAATAATAATAATAATATTGAATAGTGCAAAGCAGGAGTAAATATGAAATAACAGCAAAAACATGATAGAAGCTACAAGTCATATACAGTTAAGCTAACAAAGAGAAATCAACACAACAAGTGAAAAATCAATAGTTCAGGATCTCCGGGAATTGAACCCACAGTCCATTTATACTCAGTAGCTCAGGATCTCCAGGAATCGAACCGAAGTCCTTTATATCAGTATCACAGGATCTCCGGGAATTGAACCCCCAGTCCTTTATATCAGTATCACAGGATCTCCGAGAATTGAACCCACGGTCCTTTACCTTAGTAGCACCGAATCTCCGGGAATCGAACATGCACTGTTACATTAAACCCCAGGCATTTTCGCTTCTGCGATACCTGGAAGTCCTTTACCTCAGTAGCACCAGATCTCCAGGAATCAAACTCGCGGTCCACACAACACAAACACAATCAAATAAGAGAATACGCAGAGAGAAATGAAATACACTGCTACGATTAACAATTAAATCCAGTTTCAACATGTTCCAGGAGAATAAATTAAGACAAGTAGGCACTTATATAGTTAATCCTATCTATTCATGCTTCCCTAGCTAACACATGATAAATCTTGCAATTAAACCATTCAAATAACAGAGATAACACTGATTAAGCAATTCAAGTAAAGTGGATTTTTCAACAATTTGCGCAAGTACACACCCGGCACCTCGCGTACAAGGCATTTAAATCAACACATAATATATCCTAGGGGAGAAGATCCCCCACACAAGGTTAGACAAGTCACTTACCTCAATGCCGGTACAAAACCACTATGAAATAATGCCCTTGCCATGAGTATCCGACTCCGAGTGGCCCAAATCTATTCAAACCAATTACATAGTGTAAATAACATCACAAGTATCTAATTACATTGTTAAAATTAAAGCTAAGGCACAAAAATAGGTAAAATGACCAAAATACCCCTCCAGCCATCGGCTCGGAATCAAAATATTTTTATATTTTCAAAACCCTCGCACTCTCACGAGTATAACCATATAAAATTTATCAAAATTGGAGTCCATTTGATTATTCAAATCATCAATTTTTATTCTCTTAGGCTTAGAGCAAAATCCCCCATTTTTACACCTTAAAATCCTCCATTTTCAGAGTTTTAACCCATGTTCTATCAATGTATTAACATAATTTGGGTCCAAGAGTTCTTACATGATGATACTCCTCAATTTCCTCCTCAAAATCGCCAAATTCGTCTCTAAGTCGAAGCCCCAAATATTTCTTTCTCTACTGAAATTTCGAACCAGCATTGAATATTAAACTCCAGGTATTTTCGCTTCTGCGATACCTGGACGCACCAGCGGTTCCACTTCTGCCGAAACCTGGTCGCTTCTACGACCCTTGCTTAAAACTCGAGTTCCACTTCTACAGATTTTCAGTCACTTCTGCGACACCGCTTACACGGAAACTTGTCCGCTTCTGTGGAAGGTTACCAAACGACCTCATCGCTTCTGCATGCTCCTGCCCGCTTCTGCGGACATTGCTGACCCCCCCGATCTCGCACCTGCGCTTCCTTTGACCGCTTCTGCGGACTCGCTTCTGCGGTCCAGGTTCCACAGAAGCAAAAACAACAGGAGATAGAAAACCAGACCCGCTACACTTCCAAATTTTCCCCGTTTAATCACTCGAACTCATCCTGAGGCCCCCGAGACCTCAACCAAAAGTACAAACCTACTCTAAAACTTCATACGAACTTTTTCCAATCATAAAAACATACCCTTAAACACACAAATCATCAAATTGAGACGGATTTAAGCCTAAGTTTCAACTAAAACTTCCAAAACCAACATCCAATCAAAAACCCGACCAAACGATGTCCGAATGACCTGAAAATTTGCACACATACCCAAAATCACCTCACGAAGCTACTGGAACTGTCGGAAATTCCATTCCAACCCCCGAATCAAAATCTCACCTATCAACCGGATTTTTAAAATTTTCAAACTTCGGCATTTCAAGCCTAATGAGCTATGGACCTCCAAAATACATTCCGAACACGCTCCCAACCCCGAAATAACCTAACGGAGCTAACGGAACCATCGGATTTCCATTCCGATGTCGTCTTAACACTGTTCAAAATACGGTCCATTTTTCAACTATTAAGCTCTCATTTAGGGACTAAGTGTCCCAAAACACTCCGTATTCTAGAACCGAACATCCCGACAAACCAAAATAGCAGAAATGAACTTAGAAAAAGCAGCTAAATGGGGTTTGGGGCATAAATTTCAAAAATTACCGGCCGGGTCATTACAAAATTAATTCGGAATCGTGTTTGGGGGTCAATAGATGATGGTTAGAGCAAACGAAGACTCCAGTGGGCAGATTGCGTATTGTATAGTAAAATAGTCATAATTTTTTTTAAGAACTCCATTTTTGCTCCATAATATATGGTTGGAAAGCTAATTCAAAGGGATACAACTTTCATGTTTCACATTTTCCTAAATTCGGAATGTAACATGGTGAAAAATTCACAATCGCGCGGCAGCACTAGTACATGCGCGGCCAAGAACAATATGTCAGCAAACTAGTGTGGCCAGATGCACGGTCAGGTGCGCTGCAACGCTAGTTATGCCCGGAAAAAGTGTTCTTTTTCACATGGGAGAAGGTATAATTTTTTAGGCACAACCCTACTTGATATACTTACATAGGAGAACGTTTTTGAGAGCTATTTTTGACCAAGGAAGAGCACAAAGCCGCCGTAGAGGTCGGGTTTCATATTTTCTTCCACCAACTTAGTCTTTTTATGTTTCTTTGTATGATTTGTTATTTTTCTACCATGTCTATATGGAGCTAAACTTTACGTTCTAGGGTTGTGGTTCTTTCAGAACTATTGTTATTCGGATATTGATTTTGATTTCTTAGATTATCATATTGGTTTATTTATACAATCTTGCACTTAATTATTTGATTACTTGATCACCAATTGAATACTATATACGAACCTAGAGTTGAACTCGAAATTGGGAATTCTAGATGGCATATAGGGTTGAGTATAGCAAGTTCTTGAACCTGGGCCTCGGGGAACAAATTCACTGTTAGGATAGATATATACCTAATTGTCTTGCTTGGTTGATTTACAGGAACTATAAATGCGTCTTATTTTTTCTAACTCCATAGACATATAGGCGTTAGGTTAGCTTGAATAGGCGAGTAAGAACTCGACATATTCTTATGAGCAATATTAACATTGTTTACCAATAAACTAGATAAATTAGATGGTCAATTCAATTGAAGAATACAATAGGAATATTAGATAGCCCATAACTCTAGATCGTTTTCATTACATTGATATCATAAAAATCTGCTCTTCCTATGTTTAAAGTTCATTAGCTATAATTCTTTATTTAATTAGTTTAGAACCAAATACTTCTAGGTTTAATCAAATAATTAGGAGAGTCTAATTTAGTTAATAGTTAATCACAAGTCTTCGTGGGATCGACATCCGACTTGTTAATCACTTTAATACTTGACGACCGCGTGCGCTTGCGTGTGCATTTGGCCGCAACAAAAGTGCACCCAATTGCACTATAATAGTCCTTGAGCATGGTTTCAGAAATATACATTTAAATAATTTTAAAGAAATATAATATTATTAAATATGGTGCAGAGGGGAGAGTATAAGTTCACGTGAAACTATATCTCTTAGGTTCAGTGAGTACCATGCCGAATCTCTCTACCATTTTCTTCTCTTCCACTTTGGCCATAGTTCAACTTGATAGGCATTATCTAACTCTTGCTTGCTCACCGTCAACACTTTTGATTTCTGATAGGATATACGGTGTCAGAAAATCAATACCATCAATTTTCAAGGTCATTGAGTTTAATTCTCTGTTTAGCCATCCTCATTGGGCAGAATAAGCATAATTTTCTGTTTAACTTCACAAAAATTGAAGGAAAAAAATATACATAAGGTGATCTTATTGCTGAATTCATATTATTGTAGAAGTTTTTTTTCGGTGACCTTTTCACGCTTGAATTCGTATTTCAATTTCAATTCGACAAGCTTAAGCTATAAAAAAGAAGAAGCCAAATTTAAGATGAAGAAGAGAAGATTAAATACAGTCAAATATCTCTATAACAACCTTGCTTGTTTCGATATTTTTCAGTTACTATAGTAAAGTATTGTTATATAATTATAGAGGACATATACTATAACGCAATATAAAAATTTGTTTCGACAAAAACTTGACTTAACATAATATAAAAATTTATTTCGAGAAAATTTTACTTTTATAGTGAAAGATTGTTATAGAAAAATCTAACATGAATTTCACTTCTATTTGCTTAAAAAGAAAACATTAATTTTGCATTAACATTTATTGCAACCACAAACTACTAGAAAGGAACTAATTTTTATCTCGGGGTATATACCACGAGAGTACAAAGCATAAAAGTTTTTTTTTAAGTTTTTATCCGTCGCTAATTCCTGTTTTTTACTCAATTACTTAATCTTGAGTTGTTCCATTTCCATCTTCTCCTTCATTTTCCTTAGACATTTCTTCTAATGATTTCCCTTTAGATTCTGGTACCAACAATGTGAACAACATCCCAAAAAAATTAATAAAACCTAAAACAATCAAAGATTTTCTCACACCAATACCCGGGGGATAACCCGCGTCAGTCTTGTTCGGATCATTGAATTGTGCAGCATATAAAAACCCGAATGCTCCAACCATAGCTCCCGCTTTTCCAGCAGCCGCAGAAATCCCATGGCATGTTGACCTTAGTCTCGCGGGGAAAATCTCCGCGGGGACAACAAATGTGGTCGCATTTGGACCAAAATTAGCAAAGAAAAATGTTAACGAATACATGATCACGAATCCAATTCTATTATCCTTGTGTGTCCAATGATCATAAGGAATGGCCAGCGCGAACATGAACGTTGTCATGAAGAAGAACCCCATCAATTGAATCGTGAATCGTCCTATTTTATCGATGAATACTACTGTAAACCAGTACCCTGGAACAGTACTACAAAGAGCAATAAGTGTTTGGGCTCTCGCAATTTTGTAAACTTCTTCCATTGCATTCATCGTTTCGGGTGGAGGGATCCAACCAATTGCGCTAAAAATATCTTTTTGAAAAAGATTTTGGCTATAGAAAGCAATGTCTAGCAAAAACCATGTACTAGTTGTACCTAGCAAATGAAGTCCATGGCGACGAACAAATTGTGTGGTGAACAACCCGAAATCGGTTCCTTTGTCTTGAGTGAGCTTCTCTACTTTTTCTTGTTCCGCTTCAATTTGAACTTGTAAAACTCTCGACATGTCACTAGACGCCTGTTTCGCGTTCTTGGCCACTAAGGCCGTGTAGCGCGCTGTTTCAGGCATTTTCATTCGCCAATAATAAGTTAATCCGGCTGGAAGAGCACCGAACATGACGATCAAACGCCATGCAAGATCGGCTTCTGGGACAGTAGAAGCACTAGCATTTACCTGGTATGCTGGTGCAGGATACCCTGTCTTAAATAAAGCCGAAATAATGATCGCAACCATTCCACCACATAAAATTCCGAAACCTTGCATAGCGAACACAGCAGCAATGAACGCGCCACGTGTCTTTTTGTTAGCGTACTCGGACATAATGGTGGCGGATAAAGGGTAATCGCCACCAATGCCAAATCCGAGCCAAAACCTGAAGAAGCAAAGGGTAGTCATAACCCCTTTTGGTGTATGGCCAATAGAAAGTCCAGAGGCAATAGAACAAAGTACCATAAGCATAAGTGTCATTCCATAAACTTTTTTCCTTCCTAATTTATCTCCAAGCCAGCCAAAAAATAGTTGTCCAGCCAGGGTCCCACAGAACGCGACGCCATTAACCGCGGCTGAGACGTTAGGAGGAAGAGTTCCAGGCTTTGTTGCGCCATCGCGATGATAGTAAATGCGGCCAAGTAATTTTGTGACCAAAGAAATGCAGAAAAGGTCATATGCATCAGTAAAAAAGCCCATACCAGCAACCACAATTGCAGTGAAATGGTACATTTGTGTTTTGGCTACATCAAGTGCATTTAGCACTTCCAATTGCTCTTTAGCCATTTTGAGATTGTACTACTCTTTGTCAAAACTCCAAATCCTTCAAAAACACAATGGAAATTTTACAATTAATAATATTTTTGAACGTATTAATAGAAAATACACGGAGTCTTAGCGTAATCGTAAAGTTGTTGCCATGTGACCAGGAGGTCACGAGTTCGAGTCGCGAATACAGTCTCTAGCAAAAGTGCAGGGTAAGACTACATACAATAGACCTTTGTGGTCCGGCCCTTCCCTGGACCCCGCACATAGCTGGAGTTTAGTGCACCAACTGCCCTTTTTAATATAAAAAAGGCTAACATGGTGCACGAAGCATCCCCCTTATATGCAGGACCTGGAGAAGGGCCGCACCCCAAGGAATCAGACCTCACTTATAGCAAGAGCTTAGTGCACCGAGCTACCTTTTTTAATAGAAAAAAAGGCCAGCCTGGTGCACGAAGTATCCCGCGTTTACGCAGGACCCGGAAAGGGTCGTACCCCAAGATGTGTGATATAGACAACCTACCTTGATGCGAGCATCGATGGCTGATTTTGCGGCTCGTACCCATAAGCTATACGTTACACAGAGACAATTTAACCATAACTTCAAGTCTCCATTCCAAAACATACTAATAGGGTTAATCTGAATAATTATGGGTGTAAATTGTGTTTAACTATGGGATGGATAATTTGATGTTGACAATTCAGTAAAAGACAAAGGGAAACTAACTCAGATTTGTGTAAACATGCTAATTTTCAACAACAAAAAGTGTGAAAACAAATTTAGAGCCCAAGCGGTGAATAGTCAACATTAACAAAAGGAGTTGCAAATGAATATATAGAGACAGCCATTTTAATCATATACTTTTAACTCTTAACTTATACTTCCTCGGTAACAATTTACGTGACACTTTTTCTAGGAAGAATGACATATTTATATCTTGGAAAATAACTTTAAATTTTCTATTTTTTCTTTAATGAAAAAAATTTCAAGATGAAAAATAAAATAAAATAAAAAAAAGATAGTGCGTGAACTCATCGATCAAGTCTCTTGTTTTCGGCATGAAAACAAACAAAGACTTGACACTTTTATTTCCTCCATAAAAAAGCCATGCATCCCATACCACAAAAAATAAATAAAAATAAAAGAGAAATTAAAACAAAAAAAGTCCACCCTTTAATCTAGTGGTAAAAACTCAACGCATCACATGTGGGTTAAGTGTACATTGTGAATTCTAATTCTGCGTCAGCTAAAAGTTTACCAGTATTTAAGTAGAGAAAAGTAGAAAACCGAGCCCGGATATCTGCCGATTCGAGCTACTGGCCTTCGGAAATTTATTGGATTAAAGAAAGAAAAAAAAAAAAAAAAAAAAAAAAAGAAAGAAAGATCAATATGCTCACCTTAAAGGGTTTTCTACACCAAGTTTCTCCAAGACACTGCCACTCAACACCAACTGAAAAAGAACTTAGAAAATGTAGAAAGCAAACAAAGGAGTTCTAAAGTCCAATTTGGTGTTGTATTTACCAGGTAGATTGGACAAATATATAAGCTTTTAGAGATAAGAATAAAAATTTAATGTTTGGAAAAAGAGGAAAAGATGAGTAAATGAGATTTGGTATTTAACGTCATGGGAGCCTCTTTGGTCCTTGACACGTGTTTTTTCGTCCCTGTGTTTATTATTCGTATTAAAACCCGACCAATTCGAATTTTGTCGAGGAAGTCTCACATAGGTGAAGTCCCACGGGTTAAGGTATTTCCTACCAAAGACAACTTCATACTGACGACTCGAACCCGAGATCATTAATTAAGGATGAAAGAGTACTTACTAAGCTACTTCATTCTGTTCTAATTTATGTGAACCTGTTTGACTCACACGGAGTTTAAAGACTTTTAAAATTTGTGGTCTTAAACAAGTCAAAAAGGGGCCTAAAGTATTTGTGTGGTTATAAAAGCTTTTCACTATGGGTAAAATTGGGAGTTTAAGCTAAATTGTTCGTTTTGGAACGGGTCATAAAGGAAATAGGTTCATATAAATTGGAATGGAGAGATTATCTGATTCACATTATTTATCTTTTCAAATGTTCACATAGTTTAAAAGAAAAATATTTAATAGTAATAACTATAAAAACTTTTGGGTTTTGTTATCATATATCTAGTGTCTCTTAGCGAGGTTCTCCCTGCAACAGTTTCTCTATCCCCTCTAGAGGGGTAAGGTCTGGGTACATTCTAGAGAAAATTTTACTTTATACCTATTAATTCCAAATTATTTACCCTTTAATGTCCGTGCCCAAACTATTTACTACTCCTACTCATGACCCCCAAATTATTTACCCGCACTTCTTCTTCGTCATTTTACCCATGTACAATCTACCGCCTTCAACTGATTCTAACTCAAAACCTTTTTCTTTTTCTTCAATTTCCTCTTCTTCGTCGGCTGACAATCCAATTTCTGTATCATCATCTTGGACAACCTCAACTCCATCAGACATAGAAGCATAAATGCCTAAAAAGATTGAAGAACGATAAAGAGAACAAATGGGGAAATGGGCTTTGAGTTTATCTTGAAGTTCAAGTGAGTATTATAAGTACTTAAGGAAATACGATCTACTAAAGCAAGAACCTGACATATTTTGTACCGAAGAACTAGTTCGGGGTGATGTTTCCATGGTCCTACCATTGTTGGGCTTGAAGTTCAATTTTATTTTTGAAGATTTCTTGTTTGATTCAAAGTAGGTATTTTTTTTAACTGTGGTTTTCGAGCATCGCTTTGCGAACCCGACAAGCTGTACCCTGATAACAACTAGGTCGGGAATCCAAAATAGAGTAAGAATTTGAGAAGTAAATGCGGAAGCAATAACAACAGGAATTGAACAACTGGAATTAAAGAGATGAAAATAAAGGATATGGGAAAGATTCAAGGAAAGAATTCCGAGAACTTTCAAGAACGCATGTTCTATAGCCTCGACAAGATCAAAGTAACAACGTCTTGATTTATGAAAGAAATCAAACGCCTTTACTTAAAAAGCAAATCAAAACAATAGATTCGGATCTTGACCACTTTACGAGTAACTTGAGACAACAATTGATACTAGTATTAATCGTCTTCTAAGAATACCACAAAGGAATCAAAGATATCACAAAAGAGAAGTAATCTTACTACCTTGAACTATGAACTAGTAAAGGTTGAAAGATAAATCTCAAAGCACAAGTAACAAAGGTTCAAAAGAACTCTCAAAGTATGATATACTCAATCAATAATATTCTGTCTTATGAAGGAGAAGAACACCCTATTTATAGGAGTACAAAGGCATAAAAATAACATTAAAAACTAGGTGGGGTGGTTGTAGTGGAAAACACAATTATTACAATGAGGTAGGTGGTTGCTAAAGTCTAAGAAAAGTCTTTGGGTAGGTGAGGGGCGGCCAAGACCCTTTGGGGCAGATTTGGGCCTTAAAACAACTAGTTTTGGGCCATTTGTTTGAACTCCAATTGGGCTACTCTTGTAACACCTCTTTCTGGAACTCTTTTAAGCTCATTTTGAGCTCATTTGGTGACTCCAAGGGCTGATTTGGGTAACCAAATCTTCCTCCTCTTGGACTTCAATTTGAGCAACCAAATAGTTGTAAAACTTCGACAACTCTTCTCCTTTGGTCATGAGCTCTTCCTCCATAGTTAGAAGCTTCTTTATTTGCCACGGAAGTCCAGCAACCTTCGTTTGCATTTCCTTAGCTTGAGATCTTGTAAATGGCCTTCTTGGAGCTTCCAAAACTCTATCCTTATCAGTGATGCTATCATTCCCCTCTTCTTGAAAAGAATTCGTCCCCGAATTCGATCCTATGTCAAACAAAGATAAGTCAGCAACATTGAATGTAGCACTTACTTGAAACTCACAAGGAAGGTCCAACTTGTAAGCATTGTTTCCAATCCTTTCAAGGACTTGAAAGGGCCATCTCCTCTAGGATGCAACTTTGACTTCCTTTTGGAAGGAAATCTCTCCTTTCTAAAGTGAACCCAAATTAAATCCCCAGGTTTAAAAATAACTTGTTTTCGACCCTTATTCTTTCTCAAGGCGGTTTGCTCATTTTTCTTCTCAATTGCAAGCCTTGTTTGCTCATGAATTTTTTTCATCATCTCAGCCTTTGTCCTACCATCAAGACTAGCAATATCATTAGCAGGTAATGGTAATAAATCAAGTGGAGTAAAGGTATTAAAGCCATAAACAACTTCAAAAGGAGACATACCTGTAGAAGAATGGATTGTTCTATTGTAAGCAAATTCAATCATAGGTAAGTGATCTTCCCATAAAGTTAATTTACCTTTCAAAACAGCCCTCAACATGTTTCCTAAGGTTCTATTAACTACTTCGGTTTGTCCATCAGTTTGTGGGTGACAAGAAGTGGAAAACAATAATTTCGTGCCTAACTTCCCCCAAAATACACGCCAGAAGTGACTCAAAAACTTTGCATCCCCATCACTAACAATTGTTCTAGGTATACCATGCAATTTCACAATCTCTTTTACAGAATGATTAGCAACATGTGAGGCATCATTAGTCTTTAAACAAGGAATAAAACGAGCCATCTTGGAGAACCTATCTACCACAACAAATATACTATCCTTACCATACCTTGTTCTAGGCAAACCTAACACAAAATCCATAGATATATCAATCCAAGGTGAAGTAGGAACAGGTAATGGCGTGTAAAGACCATGTGGTAACACTTTAGATTTAGCTTGTTTACATTCCAAACACTCGTGTGCACATTCTTTCAACATCTTTTCTCATTCCAGGCCAAAAGAAATTTTCAGCAAGTATGTCTAATGTCTTTGGGACCCCAAAGTGTCCCATAAGCCCTCCACAATGTGCTTCCCTTACAAATACTTCACGTAAAGAGCAATTAGGGATACACAACTTATTTTCTTTAAAGAGAAACCCATCTTGTAGGTTAAACCTATCAAGAGGACCCAACTTACAATCTGCAAAAGTTTTGCCAAAATCAACATCATTAGCATAAAGTTCCTTGATTTGATCAAAACCCATCAATTTAGAAGTGAGGGTAGAAACTAAGACATACCTCCTTGAAAGTGCATCAACAACAACATTCTCTTTCCCTTGTTTGTAAGAAATTACATAAGGAAAAGTTTCAATAAATTCGACCCACTTAGCATGCCTTCTACTAAGCTTACCTTGACTTTTCAAGTATTTCAAGGATTCATGGTCGGTTTTAATGACAAACTCCCTTGGCCACAAGTAATGTTGCCATGTGGCTAAAGCCCTTACCAAAGCATAAAGCTCTTTGTCATAAGTTGAATAGTTCAATGTGGCTCCATTCAACTTCTCACTAAAGTAGGCAATAGGTTTAGAATCTTGCATCAAAACAACACCTATTCCCTTGCCAGAAGCATCACAGTCAATTTCAAAAGATTTAGAAAAATCAGGCAATTGTAATAACGGAGCAAAACATAACTTTTCTTTCAACAAGTTAAAAGCATCATCTTGTTCTTTTCCCCATTTAAAAATCCTATCCTTTTTGATAACTTCAATTAAAGGAGAAGCAATGGTGCTAAAGTCTCTTACAAACCTCCTATAAAAACTAGCAAGTCCATGAAAACTCCTAACTTCAATTACACTCTTAGGTTTAGGCCATTCTTTAATTGCTTTGATTTTCTCTTCATCAACCTCAACTCCCTTAGAGCTAACCACAAAACCCAAGAAAATCACACGATCCACATAAAAAGTACACTTTTTAAGATTAGCAAATAACAATTGCTTTCTAAGAACTTCAAAAACTTGTCTTAGGTGTTCTACATGCTCTTCTAAAGTATTAGAAAAGACCAAGATATCATCGAAGTACACCACAACAAATTTTCCATGAAAATTCTTAAAAACATGATTCATTAATCTCATGAAAGTGCTAGGTGCATTAGTCAAGCCGAAAGGCATAACTAACCACTCATAAAGCCCATATTTGGTCTTAAAAGCAGTTTTCCATTCATCTCCAGGATTCATTCGAATCTGATGGTAACCACTTTTTAGATCAATTTTAGAAAAGATTTTGGATCCATGTAATTGATCCAACATGTCATGAAGACGAGGAATAGGGTGGCGATACTTTACCGTAATCTTGTTGATTGCTCTACAATACACGCACATCCTCCAAGTTCCATCCTTTTTGGGTACCAATAGGACCGGAACAAAGCAAGGGCTCATGCTCTCTCTCACAAAGCCTTTCTCAAGCAACTCCTCAACTTGCCTTTGAAGTTCCTTTGTCTCTTCTGGATTACTCCTATAGGCTGGCCTATTTGGGATTTGTGATCCAGGTACAAGATCAATTTGATGCTCAATGCCACGTAAAGGTGGCAATCCACTAGGAATATCTTCTGGAAAGACATCTTCAAAATCCTGCAAAAGAGAAGAAATACTACTTGGCAAAGAAGAAGTTAGCAACTCAGAATTAATCAAAGCGTCTTTGTAAGTAAGTAGTATTATGGGCAGCCCTTCTTTTCTTGCATTTAAACACTCTTTGGCTTTTATATAGAAACTCTCTCTTTTTCTTTCCTTAGCCTCATTCCTCTCACCAAGACTATCTATTTTTTTATTCGAACCCTCTTTTATCTCTTCTCTCAAATTGCTGCCCTCTCTCTCTTTCTTTTCTTTTTCCTCAAGCTCACTTTTTATCCCTCCCCTTAACTTTCCCATTGTTTCCTTTAATCTCTTCTGATCTTCAAACACTTGAGAAGGAGATAAAGGTGCAAGAGTAAATTTCCTGCCATTTAGTTCAAGCGAATATCTATTCTTTCTCCCATCATGAAAAACATTCCCGTCATACTGCCAAGGACGACCCAGTAATATATGACAAGCTTGCATAGGCACTATGTCACAAAGAACATCATCCTCATATCTACCAACGTTAAATGAAATCATACACTGTTTATTTACCTTTAGTTCACCGCTATCATTTAACCATTGGAGTCTATAGGGAGTAGGGTGTTTCATGCATGCAAGTCCCAGTTTTTTCACAAAGTATGAACTAACCACATTAGCACAACTACCACTATCAATGATCATAAAGCAAGTTTTTCCTTTTATCCCACACCTAGTATGGAATATATTCTCTCTTTGTGCTTCACTATTGCTTCCTAAATTGATAGTCATAATCCTCCTAACTACCCCAACCATTCCATCATTAGGTAGTTCTAAATCACATTCATCACTCATATCTCCCTCTTCATCTCCCTCACTCTTTTCACTCTCATATCCTCCATCTTCTTTTAGAATGATGTTTCTTCTACTTGGACATTCATGCATCATATGTCCCCTTCCTTTACATTTATGACACTGAATAAAACTAGAAGGTGTAAAAGGTTTAGGGTTGAATGTTTTACCTCCCTCTTTGTTCTCCAGTTTACCTTTTCCCTTGTCTTCTCGAGGCCGAGAAAAATTCTTCATCTCATGATTTGGCCATGGTTTCTTAGGCATGGTGCTTGTTCGACATCTCCATGAGCCAGTTTGCTTTCTTTTATTTTGATTTTCTA
>JASVEL010007146.1:0-44730 GCA_032618575.1 Nicotiana noctiflora
TCAAAAAATCCCCAAGCAAGAAACGGGGGCAGTAAAAAAAAATTGTGTTTATATAAGATATAGGATTCCGAAGGTTGTAATTTTGAACCCAATTTGTTTTATTTTGAGCCTTTAATACCCTTTCTTTCTAGCCCTGTCCAAACCCACATTACGGTCCAAAGAAGACCTTCTGACGAATTTTCAAAAGAGGCTGAGTTAGGCAAATGAGAGAAGTTTCATCGAGACATAACACTCGGATTCCCGGCAGAAAGACTCCGACCTCCAGCAGAAAAATAGGAGAGTCTTAGCAGTAACACCACCAATCCCCAGCGGAACAGTAACATAAATGAGAGAGTCTTAGCGGTGAAAACCTTCACAGGCACCATAAGGCGATGAAAGCTGAGAGAAAAACCGAAATGATAGAGGCTTGGTAGTGAAAACCCCTCGGGCACTACAAGTCGAACGAAGATTGGAAATCAGATGGGAAAGCCCCAGGCGAAGATTACAAAAGGCGGTTTAACGACAGAGGATAGGCTATATGTGCATGTCATGTCCATTAGAGTTGGTATCCACGCTTGATAGGTTTACTTTATAATTTTTCTTTTTAGAGAGTCATCTTCCTTTTTGTCTTTTATTCTGTTTCCTTTTATCTTTCTCCTTTCATCAAAAATTCCCCAATAAAGTCTGTTTGCAAGAAATGACTGCAAAATTTTCCATCAGTTTTCCAATTACGCAAGACGGGATTCTAGTTGGTACACCCAAGTGGTATAAGTCAGGAGGGAACAAGCGCAATGCCAATGTCCAGAAGGATGTTCCCCAACAAGAGGAAGTTGACAAAGGGGTAGACCAGCATCATAAAAGATACCTCCATAAAAAAGTAAAGGTTAATGACCTCAAGGCCAAGGCCAGTGAGACTCAAAGGTCGGAGAACGCCACAGAAGAAGGGAGGATATCCCCAGCAGAAGAGGTATTTCCGGTAACAAGGGTGAACAAGGAAAATGGTTCACCAGCAAAACACGCAAGGTTTTTACACAGGATCACTGTCACAGGAATTCGGGTGGTCAGGATACCAGTGGAAAACAACGTGGAAAGGCCTGTGAATAAGGAGTCGTCAAGGGAGGAAGGGGAAGCAAGAAAGGACAAAACTATCCCCAGCATGAATATCATTAAATAATAACATCCCCAGCAAGTTTTGACAATGAAACGCAGAGCAGGGAAAGAGGAGGAGAACCATCCCCAGCAGGAGCACCACAACCAGCCACCACATTTTAAAACTAACTAATTTTTCTTTGATTTGAAACAGAAAAAAGAAGGGTTGTTGGCAGAAAAGCATGCCATGAAGAAGATTCTCAAACTGGGACAGAAAATTTTCTCCCGTTGCGAAAATTTTCTCGAAACCAAATACCCGGTTGGGGAAAGAAGCCAGATAACGCAAGAAAATGATCTTTGAACCCGATTATCCCCAGCAGCTTTGAAAAAAAAAAAAAACTACAAGCTGCGATAGAGGAAATTATACCCCCAACAGACAGGACAAAACAAGGAAGCTTGCGTTCAAAAAGGCAAGAAGCCGGTATCATCCCCAGTAGTTCTCGGAAAAATGAAACACTGATTTCGAGATTTCCCCGGCAGCATTATATCCTACAAGTTTTTCAAGGGAGCAAAGCGCGAGTCCCGAAGGAGGTTTGGAAAGAGGAAAAAGGAAAAGGGGTCCCCCGACAGGACAATCCTCAGCTAATGACATTTCAATCCCCCGCGATCCCGGGAGAGAATAAAAGGTTTTGAAGGAAGTAGAAAAGGAGGAAATAGAGAAGATTTTCCCAGCAGCATTATCCCCAGCAGGTAAGTAAACAATTCCAAAGATATCCCCAGCAGTCAAAGGAAAAATAATACGACCTAGGAGGAAAGCAATTTTGAAACAAGGTAATTCAGAAGAACACATGGGATGGAGTTAGTGAGTTGATGTTGAAGTCAGGGAGCCCGCCTGAAGAATAGAGTGGCGATTGATTTTCGAAGTTTATTGTTGAGGTCAGGTGCCCGCCTGAAGAATGGAATGGCAATTTATTTTCGAAGTTTGTTGCTGAAGTCAGGTGCCCGCCTAAAGAATGAAGTGGCAATTTATTTTCGAAATTTGTTGTTAAGGTTAGGTGCCTGCCTGAAGAATGGAATGGCGATTTATGTTCGAAGTTTGTTATTGATGTCAGGTGCCCGCTTGAAGAATGGAGTGGCGATTTATTTTTGATGCTCGTTGATAAAATCAGGTGCCTGCTTGTAGAACAGAAAGGCATTGTTTTCAAGTGGAAGTTGAAGTTAGGGAGCCCACCTGAAGAATGGAGTGGCGATTTGTTTTGAAGTCGTAGTTGATGTCAGGGAGCCCGCCTGAAGAATGAAGTGGCGATTTAATTTTGAAGTTATAGTTGAAGTCAGGGAGCCCGCCTGAAGAATGGAGTGTCGATTGATTTTGCAGTTGTAATTGAAGTCAGGGAGCCCGCCTGAAGAATGGAGTGGCGATTTATTTTTGAAGTTATAGTTGAAGTCAGGGAGACCGCCTGAAGAATGGAGCGGCGATTTAGTTTTGAGTTGTAGTTGAAGTCAGGGAGCCCGCCTGAAGAATGGAGTGGCGATTTAGTTTTTGAAGCTATAGTTAAAGATAATTTAATAGGAAGTGAAAAACAACAATTAGAGGTTTTAGATGAAAGCAACAAGAAGAAGGAAGCAACAATTGGAAGATTTCAAGTAAGGCAACAATTTAAATCTTAGTCTGATGAATTTTCTCCTAAGATGCCAACAATTAGAGGTTTTAGATGAAAGCAACAAGAAGAAGGAAGCAACAATTGGAAGATTTCAAGTAAGGCATCAATTTAGACCTAGTCTGAGGAATTATCTCCTAGCGTCAAAATCTTAGTCTGATGAATCTTTCTCCTAAGATATCAAAGTCTTAGTCTGATGAATCTTTCTCCTAAGACATCAAAATCTCAGTCTGATGAATCTTTCTCCTGAGATCACAACAATTTAGACCTAGTCTGAGGAATTATCTCCTAGCGTCAAAGTCTTAGTCTGATGAATCTTTCTCCTAAGACATCAAAATCTCAGTCCGATGAATCTTTCTCCTGAGATCACAATAATTTAGACCTAGTCTGAGGAATTATCTCCTAGCGTCAAAATCTTAGTCTGATGAATCTTTCTCCTAAGACGTCAAAATCTTAGTCTGATGAATCTTTCTCCTAAGATATCAAAATCTCAGTCTGATGAATCTTTCTCCTGAGATCACAACAATTTAGACCTAGTCTAAGGAATTATCTCCTAGCGTCAAAGTCTTAGTCTGATGAATAGCAGAACGCCGTCTCAGTTTCCAAGATTTGATAAGGATAATGAACAATCGAAAAGTGACAGAGTGTAACGGAAATCCCCAGCATGAATCAGAAGGAAGGCGACAAGGATCGGAAAAGATAGATTCAGACTTCGAAGGAGAATAGCTCGAAGATCACAAGTCAGGGAATTCACTTTGGAGTGCAATGCAAGTTAGCAACAAAAGAAGCTTGCGACCAGAATGCGAGTCAACAGTCCGAGATGATCAGCTGAAGTTAGTCACAATGAAAAATAGGGCAAGGAGTTAATCCAAGTGCAGAAGTTGATGAAAGATGTGGTGTGCTCAAGACATGGCCGAGAAGTCTGGTCCTGATCCAGAAGGCGGAAGAAGATTGAACTAGCACCTACAACTAGCAAGTATCAAGGTTCAAATTTAGAGTCTACATGAAGCACCAAACAATACTCAAGATCAAGCTTTAAAAGACTCATAGATAGGAATCTTGTAACTAGTAGCTGATAGGTTTAGTTAGCTTTTTTTTCATGTTTTGATTTTTTGATGTAATAGCAGGACCACGGACCGGAACTTCGATGGAACGGCACCTCGACGGGCTCTCCACTTCGGTTACTCCGTATTCTTACTCACTTCTGAACTACACGTGACCTGATTCCTTTATAGACAAGGATATGTAGGCAGCTCAGATACAAGGGCTCGGTCACATCCTTTTCTTTTAGTTTAGTCTCTCCGAATAAGGGTCGGGTCAAAACACTTGTCTAGTCGTTCTTTGTCTGAAAACTCTTTGTGTTTTTACGTTATTCTGGTATTTTGATTGTAGATGCGTGATTTTGCCCCTACCCGAGATTTTTTTATATATTTTTAGCTAAAATATTTAGTTTAGGCTTAATATAGTTATCCTAGCTAATTTTGACTCTTTTACTTTATTTTTACCTTAAGATAGAAAATAACAAAAAAAATATAGTTTTATTAATGTTTCGTAGTCATTTTAAACTTGAAAAATGCAAAAATAGTACTTTATATTTTTAGCTTATTAAAAAAAACGAAAATTACAAAACAAAAATAATATAATTAATATTTTGCAGTTACTTCAATCTTGAAAAAATAAAAATAGTTTTGTTTAGTTGTCGGTCTTACTTTTATAGTTATTTTGATTACCTAGGATTAATTAAATAATACCATTCTCGGTTCCAGGCAAAGAATAATATTCGGGTTCAAACTACCCGGTTTTATAATTTTCGGACCTAGCCCATAATAATCCGAGTCCACCACACGGGGAACACGAACAAAACAACCCATACCCACACATGCACACACTATAGGGACAATACATAATGGGGGATGGGAGAATAACTAAAAAATGACAAAAGAAAATAAAAACAAAAGAAAAAAGACAAAAAGAAAACAGAAGAAAATGATACAAAATGAGACTACTATTTTGGGTTCTTCATTTGGAAAAGAGAGAAACGATACAAAGAGGGAGAGAAGGTCGGTCATCTTCTTCCTCAGTTAGAAACCCTAGCGTGACCTCCAACTTTCCCGTCACCCCGTCGTCGTCCCATCACACAATCGACCTCGCCCAACCCAAACGTCCAGGACCAGCAGCGACCAGCAGCCTCAAACCTTGTCTGGAGAACGACACCATCAGCCTCCTTCACCAAAAAAACAGCTTCCTTACTCCATTTCGTCGCAAACAGTCCGGTGACAGCCACGATCGAGCAACATCGACGAACCACTATTGATCGAACCAGTTTCGATTGGAGTCATTGACGAAGTTCTCCGTGCCCGGTCTTGCTTGTTCGAGTTCTCTCGTTGAGCTTACATCGTTGTATTCATGTTCATGTATATAAAAGTTCCAGACTTTGCAAACAGTTGCTGCCTCGTACTGGCTTCTAATTTTGTTCATATTTAGAAAGATAAAGGTCTTTGCTGCATTACAGTAAAAAAAATGAGACGAGCTTATACTCTAATTTTGTTCATATTTAGAAAGATAAAGGTCTTTGCTGCATTACTGTGAAAAAATGAGACGAGCTTATACTATGGAGGCAAGCGGAGGTCATTGAAATCACCGATGCCCGGAGTGATTTCGAGTGCGAGTTTCGAGTGCGAGTCGGAGTCGAGAAAAAGCAACCTGCTGCCATGGCTTTCTAGCCAAAAAATGCAACTTATGAACTCTCGCTCTACTACCGTTTTGCTCTTCCCTCTCCAGGTCAGTTGCCTGCACAATATTAGCTGAATGTTTCCAAAAACATTTCTTTGTTTCCTCCACCTTTTATGACTATAAGTGTTATTAAGATTCAAGATTGTGTTGATTTTTTATTTGAAGAATGTCTCCTTACGTTGTTTTGAATCTGGCATGGAAGACTTACGTAGTTTCCGTTTTAAATTTAAGCTAATCGGTGATATATTGCTACGCCTCTACTTTACTTGTTCCGATTTGCACTTTCCATGGTTTAATTTTAGTATTCATCTGTTTCAACTCTTTTAAAGGTGTAATAACATCATTTTTGAGTTTGTATTTTTGATACTACATCCAGACTTGCATTTATTTTTTACTCTCGACGAAATTGAAATACATTAAAGTCACAGGCGTACTGGTTGCGGTGTGACTCGAAATGTGTTTTCGTGACGTCGCAATTCTCTTAAATTAAAAAGGCGGAACATAAAAGCACATAGTTAAAATATGTAAAGAAATCAGATAAAAGCAAAAATTGCAGTTGAGCGACCGTGCTAAAACCACGAAATCCGGGAGTGCCTAACACCTTCTCCCGGGTTAACAGAATTCCTTATCCAGGTTTCTAGTTTCGCAGAATGTAATACAGAGTCATAAATTTCCTCGGTTCGGGATTAAACCGGTGACATGGGACACCATTATTTTCCCAAGTGACGACTCTGAATAATTAAATAAATTGATCCCGTTCCGACTGTCCTTTAAGTGGAAAAACTCCTTCCCTGATTATTATTATATCCTTTCTCGGGGTGTAGTATTAAACAGTGGCACATTACGTTTACGTGTATGTGTGTGAAAAAAGGAGGTGTGACATTGATGACGCGAGTGAGTTCATGTTATTTTTTAGACTAGTGTGGGATGTGGTGTATGGTTTGGAGCCCCGAGGGCTCGGATGAGTTTCATACGCGTTTCGGAGTATTTGAAAGAAGGTTCAGATTTGCTAGTGTTCTGATCTTGCATTTGCGAGTTGAGGGGCATATTTGCGAAGAGGTTAGGGACTAGCACGCTTCGCAAATCCAAGCCTGCACTTCTATTGAGTAGCAAGGGTGGTCTGTCACGACCCTAGTTCACCAATCGTGAACTTGTCATGACGCCACCCAATCCTCGCGACTAGGTAAGCCTAACACGATGCAGAATATATATATATATATGAATTCATGAACAAAAGATAAGATAACAACGGACATTTCACCCTCAGACCGACGAGCAGTCGGAACAGACAGTTCAGATTTTAGAGGATATGCTTAGAGCATGTGTGATTGACTTTGGGGGGCAGTAGGATCGGTTCTTACCCTCGGTGGAGTTTGCATATAATAAGAGCTATCAGCCCAGCATAAAGATGGCCCCGTATGAGGTATTATATGGTCGGCGTTGTCGTTCTCTGATCGGGTGGCTTGAGCCTAGTGAGGCTAAACTTCTTGGTACATATTTGGTTCAGATGCCCTGGATAAGGTAAAGTTGATTCAAGAGAGGCTCCACACAGCTCAGTCCAGGCAGAAGAGCTACGCAGATCAGAAGGCACAGGATGTATCATTTGCAGTTCGTGAGAAGGTCCTCCTGAAGGTTTCGCCCATGAAGGCCATTATGAGATTCGGGAAAAAGGCAAGTTAAGCCCAATGTTTATTAGCCCCTTTGAGATGTTGAGGCGAGTTGGAGAGGTTGCCTATGAGCTTGCCCTACCTCCCAGTTTATCAGGAGTTCATCCATTCTTCCATGTATCGATGCTCCGGAAATACCATGCGGACTATTCACATGTGTTGGATTTCAGCACCATTCGGTTAGATGAGAATTTGGGCTACGAAGAGGAGCCAGTTGCCATTGTTGATATGCAGGACCACCAGTTGAGATCCAAGAGGTGTTTCTACTGTGAGAGTCTAGTGGAGGGGCCAATCAGTCGAGGAGCTGACCTAGAAGTCCGAGGAGGACATGCGGAGCCAATATCCCCACATATTCAGCAGTCCAGGTACTTTTCTATATTCGTTCGAGGATGAACGTTAGTTTAAGAGGTGGAGAATGTAACGACCCGACTGGTCGTTTTGCATTTTCAAACCTCGGTCCCTTAAATAATACTTTTCGCTTTCACTTTAGCTAAATTATGACTTGCGGGGGCAGGCGGTTCGGAAGTTAAAAGTGTTTCGGGCAAGATTAAGCCTAGTTGCTTCTTTAAGTTTCTTTAAAAAGGCAAAGTTATACTTTGGTCAACATTTTGGGGAAACAGACCCGGAATCGTGATCCGGCGATTTCTAAGGGTCCGTGGGAAAATATGAAACATAGTTGTATGCCGGGAATCGAATTCTGAGGTCCCTAGCCCAAGTAATGAATTTTTATGTAAAATTGTTAAGTTTAAGTTTCAAAGATTTTAATAAACTAAAAAATTATTATTTTCATAGGTATCGAGTTTGGATTTCGATTTCGAAACTTGGTATAAATCCAAAATATCAGCTAAGACCTACCTGTAAAATTTAGTGTCAATCCGAGTAGTTTAAGGGCGTTATGACCCGTTGTATGAAAATTTAGAACTTAAGGTTCAATGAATTGATTCATTTGGTTTTGGGGTTGATTCCTCAATTTAATATTGTTTTGGGTATTTCGAGGGTTCGACTAGGTCCGCCTCGTGATTTCAGACTTGTCGGTTTATTTGGGCGGGGCTCGAGAGCCCCGAGCGTCAAATGGTCGAGGTTCAAGCGAAGTTGGAATTTGAAAGGAACCAACTTTTGATGCTTCTGTTAAAACCGCTTCTGCGGCTCTTGGACCGCATAAGCGGAGACCGCAGAAGCTGTCCTTTTATCACAAAGCGGCCAAGTCAGCCCATAGGGAAAATCGCAAAAGCGGTCCAGAAACCGCAGAAGCGGTTCCGCTTATACGACCCCCAGACCGCAGGTTCGGTCGACCTTTATTTGCCCAAAACCGGATATGCGGTCCATTTTCCGCAGGTGCGAGACCGCAGAAGCGGTCCCCACACCGCAAAAGCGGAAATCGCATGGGCAGTGAGCACATTTAATATGAGTTCAAATGCATTTATCTCCCATTTTCTCTATACGTGGGCGATTTTGAAGCTTCCAAATAGGGGATTCCAACATAGCATTTAAGGTAAGTAATTTCCACTCACCCTTATTGTAAATACATGTATAATGGGTAGATTAAACACTAGAAATATGGTAGAATCAAAGGGTTAGAGCTAGACATAGGGTTTTAATAAAATTAAGGTTTAACCACCTAATTAGCTATGTAATGATCTAGAAATCATATATTTGTGATCCTTAGGTGATAGAGAACAACTTCCCTCGAAAAATCTTGGAATCCGGGCACGTGGGCCCGGGGTCAGAATTTAGGAAACTAGTGTTAAAGGCTAGAAATCTTTTTAAGTAGCAAGAATTCGATCATGTAAGACTTTATTTACTAGTTCTTGCCTCATTAAATTAGCTTGGGATTGTCCGGCTTCGAATTAAGGATTCAAGATCTTTCTTGGATATTGGGAGTGCACTTTGGAGCGAGGTGAGTCTCCTTTCTAACCTTGTAAGAGGGAAATTGTCCCCATAGGATTTTGAATAAGTAATTATTGTTAAACGCGGGGGCTGCATACATACGAGGTGACGGGAGTCCATGCGTAGCTACTATATAAAATTTGTTCGGGTAGTTTAGGACCCACGCATGTCTAATTAGGGAATATTTTATTATTTTAAATTATCAATATGATTGTTTTAAATTGCTAGAGACTTGAGAACATGAAGGTGAACATATAAAATTGTTGAGCCTTGGTAGGAATTCTCTTGTATGTAATTGAGCCTTATGTATTTTTCTGGATATTTTTTTGATGATTATGGATCGAGCAGATCGCCTGGTGATAACATATGCATCTATGGTTCGTGCCGCTCGACCCTCGGCAGTACACAATTTATTTTCTGTTGGAGCGGACCGTCGACCTCGGCATGTCTGTGCATGATTTATATATTTACAGTTAGTTATGACACGATTACTCATTGTATATAAAAGAAGAAACTAATAATTGGGTTAAGGCAAGAATATGAGTATAACCCTTCTGTTGAACTTGTGTTATTGGTAATTCATTGTATTGTATATATCACTCTATTATATCACATTATTTGGACCTTAGTAAGTATCAAGTCGACCTCGCGTCTCTACTTCTTCGACATTAGACGGAGCACTTACTGAGTACATGTGGTTTATGTATTCATACTACACTTCTGTACTTAAATGTACAGGTTTTGAGGCAGGTGGATCTAGACATTATCTGGGTGTGCAGCAGTGAGCTCGCTGAGGGACTTCTACGGTGAGCTGTCTTTCTCATGCCGATCTGCAGCCGAAGGAGTCCTTTCTTGTAATTATGGTTTCTGTCTATTTTGATTCAGACAATAGGACAGTGTTTTGTATATTTTTGTGGATGCTCTAGTGGTTGCCCGTAGCTAGTGACACCGGGTTCTGAAATACACTGTAGTAGATATTCATTTTTGGGATCTGTATCACCATGTCAGCACTTTATGTTTTTTGTTAGTTTCTTCATTTACTTGAAAACTTTAGTACATCTCGCTTTGGCTAAATTCAAAATAGGGACTTAATCATATTTCCGCAATTTGGCTGGCCTAACTGTGGTGTTAGGCGCCATCATGACCTATTTATGAGAAATGGGTCGTGACACTCGAATTCCTAAATCAATACCTCAAATTTCCAAGTCATAACCCCTCATTTTTAGCCCTAATCTTCACTAGATACATGATTAAACAATGGAAAATTACCATAAACAAGAGTATTAGGGCTCAAGTAAAAATTTCCCTGAATACCTCTTCAATTCACTCCCAAAAGCTCCAAATCAAGCAAAATGGTGGAAAATGAACTAAACTTTGCGGAGGGTTTAATTTATACCTTCTGCCCAGGCATTTCCGCACCTCCGATCAGAATAGCACACCTCTGGTGCCGCTTTTGTGGCCAAATGTCCGCATCTGTGGCCAAATATCCACATCTGAGGAAGTCACTTAAAGTCCAAAGACCACACCTGTGACTCAAGCATCGCACCCGCGGGCCCGCAGAGGCGTCAATCTCACCGCATCGGCGGCCCCTCCCTTAGCCCTCAAATTCCGTATATGCGGCTTCCCCACCGCACTTGCGACCTTGCACCTGCGGTCCCCACTCCGCAGGTGTAGTTACATGAGAAGCAATGCGTAAAACTGCCTTATTCCTTTTCCAAATCTCCCGTTGACCATCGAAAATCATCCTGAGCCCTTCGAGAACTCAACCAAACATGCCAGCACATCCTATAACATTATTCAAACTTAGTTGAACCTTCGAATCACTCAAAATAACATCAAAACACCAAATCACTCTCGGATTCAAGCCTAAGAACATCAAAATTTACAAATTCCGCAAACGATGCGAAATCTACCAAATAACCTCCGAATGACCTCGAAATTTTGCACACACATCACAAATAACACTACGAACCTACTCCAACTTATGAAATTCCATTCCGTCCCCGATATCAAATTTTCCACTGCTGACCAAAATTGACAAATTTTCCAATTTCGCCAATTCAATGCTAATTCTACCACTGATCTCCAAATCACATTCCAGACATGCTCTTAAGTCCAAAATCACCTAACGGAGCTAACCGAACCATATAAATCCAAATTCGAGGTCGTTTACTCATAAATCAATATCTGGTTGACTTTTCTAAGTTAAGCTTATAAATAAGATACTAAGTAACTCATTCTACACTTGAACCAATTCGGACCCGAAACAGCCAACATAATACGATGAAATATAGCTGAGGAAAACATAAGGAAGCTGAAATGGGGAAAACGAGGCTATAACTCACGAAACAACCGGCTGGATCGTTACAAAATTAAATAACAATTCTTAAACGATCCTATTTATGCAAGTCTCCCAATTTACACTAGATAAGATGGTCACTATCATGACCATGTACTTAGAAGTTGACCACTTTCTTAAAATTAGATCAAGTATCTGAATATTAGTTGAATTTTTAACTTCAAATGACCACTTTCAAATTTCGACGATTGGTCTAATTTTCTGGGAGACAAGAGGGGTTGCTCTGATGGTAAGCAACCCCCACTTCCAACCGAGAGGTAGGTTGTGAGTTCGAGTCTCCCCAAGAGCAAGGTGGGAAGTTCTTGGAGGGAAGGATGCCGGAGGTCTATTTGGAAACAGCCTCTCTACCCCAGGGTAGGGGTAAGGTCTGCGTACACACTACCCTCCCCAGACCCTACTAAGTGGGATTATACTGGGTTGTTGTTGTTGTTGTTGTTGGTCTAATTTTCTGGGATCATCATCTTAACAAAGATTGACTATGTTATAAAAGATTGACTATATATATCTATATGTTAATACGTTTATGTCCTTATATAAATTAAATAAAATTTAAGACCGATTCCAGTAAGCTATATTGAGAATATCATATATATATATTCTCTTTGTTTCAGTTTATGTGAACTTATTTTTTTTTTGGTGTGTTTAAAAAAGAATGAACCTTTTTCTAAATTTGGTAACAATTTTGCTTAATCTTACAACTTTACCCTTAATAAAAATATTTTATAACCACACAAATACTCTGGTCCCATTTACACTTGTTTAGGACCACAAACTTCAAAAATATTCATTTTCTTTCTTAAACTCCGTGTCCGGTCAAATATGTTCCATAAATTGGTACGGAGGGAGTATTGCTCAAGCAACAACTTCTTTGAAAAATGCACCTTCACTTTCTTTTCTAACATTTCCCTTTCTTGATTCGTTGTTTTATAAATTTTTGATATAATGACACAAACTATCCTAAACCACATTTTTTGGGAAACTTTTTGGAAGATTTAAGAGAAATTTCCCCTACATGTCGATGTCAGCAGATTTTCTGTTGTTTCAGACCATAAGAAGTCCACTAATCTGATGACTCCAAAAATATGAAAAGTTTCAGAAGTTTTTTTGTTTTTTTTCAATTCCCCGTCCAAATTGTCTTTGCCATAGAATGTGGAGCTTCTAAAAGATTGAAAAGTTCAGATGGTGTTTGGACAATTCTGTTGAAATGTTCGGTGGAAATTATTTTGAGAAATTTTCAAGAATTATTTTCAGATAGGATAACTCTTTCATTGGGTTTTATTTCATATTATTAAATTTAGCTTCAATTCAAGTATGTAAATATTTCAAAGTAACTTTCTGAACGAAAACACGTAGTGATAAATTTTGAATGTTTGTAAGACTTTGTGGAAGTAAACTTTGAGTGTATTTTGCTTTTATTGATTAAAGTATTTTGATTTAATTTGTAGTTCAAAAAATGTTTTTCATTTTCTCTTTTGAACTAAAAAGGTGTAATTAAGCGAGTGGTGAGAATTCCAAACACCAATTCTTACAGACTTATATTCATTCACATTAATTCACTCCCTTACTTTTATAAATGGATTATTTCTTTTATTATTGGTATTGTCAACATCATCCTCCTTCTGGAATTATCGTAATCTCCACATCATTCTCCTTCTGGAATTAGATTAATCTCCTATATATACTCCGTATATACATATACTTACTATTATTATTGGGCAATACCCTCTTACTATATCAATTATTAGAGCCGTTGCAGGTAAATTAGTCCTTTCCCTGCTATATATAACTTTCCATTTTGCTTAAATTGTAGATATTCTTTTTTTTTTTTTTTTGTGTCTTATGCATGTTGAATTGTGTGATTATCTTATCTAATAAAGACTTAAATACTCACAAAGAATATATCTTTATTTACTTAATTATGTCTTTAATACACCACTCACATATGTCAAGAACTGATGTGAAATATTTTAATAATTGGTGGCACTGACACTCAGAATTTCATAATCCATACTTATGTCTACTTTGATACCATATTGAATATATTATGTGATCGTCTCATCTAAAGATGTTAAAGAGAGCACTCTTATTGAATCCACTCCTTGATCAGTTCTATTACTATTAATGGGTGGCTCCGCGATCACTTATACAGTCCCAAACATCTGACTACATTTTCCAACTGAAATGGAATATTACTACCGAAATTGCATTGTACATCCAGAATAGTCCTAAGAAGACGTGAACTCAGTTTACTTATATGTTTTCTAATTATATGTGTATGCATGTGTGTGTGTGTTTTCTTGGGGGAGGGGGAGGATTGGTTTTCACTAATTGGTTATTACTCTTGTGTAAGTTCTCAAAGAACAATAATTGAAGAGAAAATCTTGAGGAAGTGGTGATGATGGGATTGAAGAGATTAATGGCCAGCTTAAAGACGAGATTAAGACGATGCTTGAAAATGAAGGAGCCCAACTACGACAAGATTGAGAAAAGTGAGAGCATGAGAATCGAGATAAGAAGCAGGAAAGCTCGTAAACTCATCGAACAGACACTCAAAATCGCTGACTCCCCCAAAACTAGAAGCTATACTTTCTAGTACTAGGTGGTGCAGAGCTCGAGTATTAGTTACAAATCCAGTCGAATTTAGTAATTTTTTTTAAAAATTTTGTATTTGTATAAAAAAATTCATTAAATATGTATTAATATTTAATTGTAAATGCATTAACTAAAATGAGATATAAATTTCGTGGCAAATTTACAAACTATGAATTTCAAATTTTGACTTCACTGTAGTACCATAAAATCTTGTAATGACATATTTTGTTCTGCCTTTTCATGAGACATTAAGCTAACCCCTGTACTGTAGACATACCTTCTTTTCTCTTCTCTTATGCAACCAGGGATTGATTCATGTGCGTAGTGCACACATATAAACTTTTAACATTTTGATGTTATATAGGGTAAAATATGTTTATATTAAATGATCACACGAGGAAGTAATATATGGAGCCGAAACCGGGTTATAGTCGAAATCGAAGCAACGATCCCATTTGTTATCGGAGAGAATGATACTCATAAAGATAAAATAAATGACTGTCACCCGATAACATTTAATGAGTAATATTCTACAGTATTTAGTACATGACCCCTTAGAAGGAATGCGACATTCACTACCTGACATTACACATTCTTCAGTGGCCCTTATAATTGACATTAAAGAGGGGCTTGATCCTAAGACTTTGTTCCCTAGGTGTTACTATAAATAATGAACTCTATTATCATTGTAAAGGACAAGACTTTTCTAGAAAACATACGTTACACTCTATCCAAAACTTAATATAATTTTATCTTCTTGTTCTTTGATATCATTGTTGTAGTGCTCGGAAGCCTTGCTCCCGAAACTACTATTTCTACTATTTTATCTCTATCTCAAGGTTAAGTATAACATTTTCACCTACTTCATCTATTATTTCAGGATCAAATTAAATTATTTTTCTATAAAATAATGTATAAATTCAATTATACCATTTTATGGCTAAACAGTTTGGCACCCACTGTGGGGATTAGACAGTTGTGTAAATAAATGCGTCCTTGCCACTTTTACTAACGTGTTCGATTAATTTGTTCTTAGCAAAAATTCTCAGAAAATGACAGATAATGGTGTCAAAAATACATACAACCTTGAGGCCCAAGGAAATAATCACTTATCTATAAATCACATATAAATTCAACTGTATCAATTTATGGGTAAATAATTTGGCACGCACCATGGGGCTTAGACAATTGTGTAACTAAATTGGTCCTTGCCATTTTTACTAACGTGTTTGATTATTTTTTCTTAGAAAAAATTCGCAAAAAAGGGCAGATAATGGTGTTAAAAACACACACAACCTAGAGGCCCAAAGAAATCATCCTCAGCACGAGGATTTAATCAGCGATACCCGCAGTAAGGGGAATGAGGGCCAAGGAAATCATCCTCAGCCCGAGGATTCAATCAGCGATACCCGTAGTAAGGGGAACGAAGGCACACTGGTCCACGAAAGGAGATACACGCAACAGGTTCGAGAGGGCACTCCTAATGATACAGAAGAGGAGTACGTCGTTGAAGTGGTAAGGGTCATGCAAGAGCAACAAGAGACCATTCTAGGCCATCTCACCCGGCAAGATAAGGTGATGATAGAACTAAAGCAAATTTTATTGCATGTTTCCAATAACGCGAATGGACAAAGTCCAGTTCCTCCCGCTGCTCCGGAAAATCAAACAGCCAGATGGTCGATGGGGCTGGTGGGAGTGGACCTGGAAATAACAACGAGAGAGATTCCTTCAAAATGAACTCATACAGCTTATGAGGGAAGTGAATGCCTGCATGGACCAAATCTCGGGTGCACCACTAGGGGTGAAACGGCTGGGCTCATAAAAGTATACTCAATTGACGTACCAACCAAGCGCGGTACTGTCACACCTCCCTTTTTATTACCCTACTTTGGGAAATAAGCATATAAATACGCTCGTAGGGTATACCCCGATGCTCAGATATCCTGAAACGGATAAAATAACGTAAGGGAAGGAGTTTTTCCAATTAAAGGACAATCGGTTCGGGATTTTATCGAGATTAATCAGAGTCGCCACTTGGGAATGATAATGGTGTCCCAAGTCACCGGTTAATCCCGAATCCGAGGAATTTGACTCTTCAAAATGTCTGCGAAGCAAAGATCCAGATAAAGAACTCTGTAAACCCGGGAGAAGGTGTTAGGCATTCCCGGGTTCCGTGGTTTTAGCACGGTCTCTCAATTGTCGTTTTCGACTCTTGTTTGACTTAACACAGATTTTAACAATGTAGTGCTTTTTACTTAAATATTATTTTTTGTGGAATTTGTGGCATCGCGAAAACACGTCTCGAGTCACACCGCAACCAGTACGCCTGTGACTTTCAGTGTATTTCAGCTTTATCGGGATTTGGATTTGAGTCGCACCAAGTGCACACTCGAATTAAAGAAAGTATATTAAATCGTGCCCTAAGTATGTCTATCGGCTTTTCAAATCTTTCGGGAGAGGCTATGGAATTCGCTATTAGCCTTCCCAAGTTTAATTGTATTAAACCATTACTAAAAGGGGGCCCCATTTGTTTAACGGTGGGCGAGGCTCGTCCCAATTTAATTTTAAAGTCTCAACCCTAAGATGTGTATATTTTTCTATGTTATTTCCTTAGCCGTGTGCAATACCCAAATTCTAGGCCCGTAGATTTGTTGTTATTTGGGCCTAGATACTCATAACTTTGTTTAAACAGATATCAAATCTGCCCAGGCCTTAGAGGCCCAAGCTGCCTTCTGATTTACACTTGACAGCCTAGCTAATTTAATGCCACAGTTCAGGCCCGCGTTGCGTGTTGGGCCCAAACCAACTAAAAATAATAGGAATGAAAAACGAAAATTCATAGTAAAACAGATACACATGATTGAGAATAAAATCAGATACTTTTATTAATGAGGAAAAAAGGAAAGTCAATACACAAATTACTAACTCTAAATCAAATATTTATGTACATGAGAACTTAGTAGAATGTCGTAACTGCCAATTACAATCAAGAGTTTGCACTAACGTTTAATTGTTTACTAGTCAAAGAAAAAGAAAATCCAAGAGCACAGCTTAATTATCTATGAACTTTGATCAAATAAGAATGATTTGGCTAAATGCTTACAATATTTAAAAGAAGCTAAACAAATTATTCACCGATGCTTAATTATATCAATGGATTCATTATGGGCTAAACCTCAAGTCATCACAGATCTGTCCTACTTAAACCATTTCACTATCTATTTATTTCCCTTTGTTAAAACTTAATCACATCTGAGCCTTAGTTTACAAGTAGACTAATCACACGAACATGGTTCAAACAGTTTAAACAATCATTAATGGAACTTAAATACTTTAATCTAGCGGCTCAAGAACTTGTCATGATTAAACTATTGATTTTGCTTCAATTTAGCTCATTAGCAGATTGTTAACTCAATTATTCATGAATCACTACCCGATCTAAGATTTTTATTCCGTGTTTAGGCATTAGCTAAGTGACAGTGGTTTACAAAATTCTCTGTGAAGCAAGAATTATTAACGATTTAAAACCGTGATTTGTTTACTTATATTTTAGGTTTTTCCTATTTAAACTAGGTGTGATATGTTACTACGACTATACTACTACTATATCACTAATTATTACAAAGTTTTTGTTTTTGTTTTATACCACTATATTCTATACTACCACTAAGCTACAGATCTAAGCTATTAAAGCAATAACACAAAATGAATTACAAATTCATAATGACACATAATTTAAACAGAAATCTCCATGTTATTTCATCAAGATCATCAGTACAGCTTCACTCGAACAAAAATGGTACCTGGATAAGCAAAATGAAGCCGATGAGTCTAAGGGATTAAGCAGAAAAGCACAGCAAGGACTCAGCAATGCAACAGTGATGGATGTCAATGAATAAGGAACAACACAGCAATAGCAAACAAGAATCCCACAGCAATAGCAAACAGAATCCAAGCAGAAATTCGAGCAGAGATCCCAAATTCAGAAGAATATCCTAAGTTCTCACTCGGAAAATGCAGAAGAACTCTATTGCTATATTAGTATTTTTCTCTGATCTTTTCCTCTCAAAAGCCAGCCTAAAATGAATTTCAGATTAAAAATTGGAACCCCCCACTCTCAGCCCCTTTTTAGGGGTATATATAGTTGGGCAAAATGGCTGAAACTTGGGGAAAAAGTATGGAATAAAATCCCAACTTTCCCCCTCTTAAAATTACCCAATGTACACTTTAGCCCCATTTCAGTTAACAGAAATCCTTCCAGCATGTGCTGGAAGGTTCTAAAGATTCCTTTTATGGGTTTTTACCAATGTAGCCCTAAGGGTTTGGGATTTTTACAGATTTCCCATTTTAGGGAGACCATTATACCCTTAAATCTCTGCAAAATTGCAGAAATCAGGGGTACAAATGACTCCCTTACCCTCTTAAGTTTCAAACTATTCACTAAAATACTATTTCAAGTTCCCTATATGCCCTCAAAGGTTTTGCTGATTTACCAGACCTGCCTAGGTCAGGTTTCAGCTCCTTTGGGGCTTATTTAACTAATAGCCAGCCCTTGCATTGGTATTTAAAGGCTGGCCAAGTCTACTATTAAAAACTATTTCAATTTTAACCTATTTAGCTTAGTTCCAATTAGTTAAGACCACATTACTTCAATTTTAAACTGATTGCAGGACTAGCCTGCTTTATTAACTCTTTAAAAACTAGCCAGTCTCAAGTTGAGACTTGGCTTGGGTAATTAAACCCAATTGCTGAACAGTTGGGCCCAAAACCTTTGCAGGTTTGGCCACTTTAATGTTCAGGGCTCAAAAGAGAGCTTGGGCCAGTCTGCATTTGCAGATTTAGCCATTTTGCACAACCAGTCCCTTTTTAAGGTGGACTGTGTGTTAAGGCCTCATAGAGTTGGTCAACCTTTTGCAAGGCTGACCACTCTTAGGCCAATTATTGCTAAACAACCTATTTAACTGAACACAAATTGGGCCAAGGACTTTGCAGACCTAGCCACCTGTGATTCAGGGCTCAAATTGAGCCTTGGGAAGTCTGAACTTGCAGACTTGCACCACTTGTTACACAACTAGCCCTTTTAAGGTGGGCTAGTGTGTTGGACCTTGTAGAGCTGATCAATTTGCAAAATTGACCACTCTTTGGTCACTTATTCATCTATAGCCTATTTTTTTTTCAATTCAGTTTTAAAACTATTTTAAAAACTAACCATTTCCAAGGATCCTAATACTAGCAGCTATAACCAATTCACCTAAGCATAATAAGCATTAACAGTGTTCATACTTAACATAAAACTATTGCAAACTTAGCCATTTCAACATACAATTGCACACATAACCACATGAAGCCAAATATTGTTCATTAATCAATCAAAATTCAGAAGAGGGGTTTGATAATGTTGAATCTCAACTAATCAACTTACATAACTTAAATTCATGTAGCAACATGTCAATTAACATCAATTAGGCTTAGTCACAATCATTTCATGCCAGATGACATACTGAAAAACCCAAAACACTTAGAATTCATGGGCATAAACACATAGACACTAAATTCTCACAAAACAGTCCAGAAGAAATGAAGCATGACTTATATCAGACATGAGAACCAACTACTAACCCTAGAATCAAGCTAAATCATGTAAAGAAGATAAAATAGTAAGGACATTGAGAGCTAATAGAAGAGACCCTAATCGGGGGTCAAACAGCTAAGCTAATCATGAAGGGGAACAGAAGGGAGGCACAGTCAAACTATGAGAGACTTAACATATTAAGAATCACAGTACACAGAAGATGAAAATAAAAGGTGAATCAAAATGGGTCTTTTAACTCAGAGAAACAGAACACGATCAAATATCAAAACAAAAGAAAACATGAAAATGAACAAAGTGAAAGACCCTAGTACTAACATGCTCAGAGGAACAGGTTAAGGAACCTTATGACTAACGTATGTAATCAGAGAGACAAACAGGAAAATGTGAAACAGAAATAAGAAAAGAATCAAAAGATAAGAACCCTACAACTAACATGCTCAGAGGAACAGGTTAAGGAACCTTATGACTAACATATGTAATCAGAGAGACAAACAGGAAAATGTGAAACAGAAATAAGAAAAGAATCAAAAGATAAGAACCCTACAACTAACATGCTCAGAGGAACAGGTTAAGGAACCTTATGACTAACATATGTAATCAGAGAGACAAACAGGAAAATGTGAAACAGAAATAGGAAAAGAATCAAAAGATAAGAACCCTATAACTAACATGCGAGATATCAGAAAAAGTCATATGAAAACATGTAAAGCAAGAAAACAGAAAACCAAGAAACAAAAAATAAAACACAAAGGGAAAGGGACACTTAGCTTAGCGGGGTCTGTCCCCCAAGCTTTCCCTAGATTTCCCTTCTTTTCTTTTCCTTTATTCTCCAGATTCCTTTTTTTCATTCTCTTTTCCTTGTTTCTTTTCTTTATTCCCTTTTTTTTTTGTTTTCTCTTTCTAACTTTCTTGTTTGGACATCAAGACGAAGCCTTTACGAGTTGTGAGTTGCAGAGGGATGTTTGGGAGGGTAAAAGACAAGGTCTTGAAGAGGTTTCAGTTTGGGGGTCGCCGGAGTTAGGTTTCCGGCGACCTTCTTTTGGATATTCGACGAGTTCCAGGGATATTCGAAGGAAACTAGTGGGGTAGGGTGATAGATCAGGTCAGGGGGGTTTGAATGGAATTGGTTTGGGGACGGTTCTCGTTGTTTGGGTGGCCACCGGCGAAGTTCCGGTGACCGGAGTTCTAAAGAAAGGGTTTGTTTTTCCTAGGGTTTCGACGAGGAAGATATAAAAGAAGAAGAAAAAGAAGAGAGAAGGGAGTAGAAAGGCCGGCGACCACCGTGGAGGGTGGTGGCCGCCATGGCCGTTTAGGGTTCTCTGATTGAAGATGGAGACGGTGATGAGAGGAGAAGGGCTTGGGGGGCGGCTAGGCTTTAGGGTTTGTAAAAATGCGAAAATTTCTCAGAAAAAAGCCTTATATATGCCACATGTCTGAGGTAATCTGGACCGTCCAATCGGTGAAGATCAACGACCGTGGTTTGCGTTACTTATACGACACCGTTTTGAGTCTTATGAAGCCACAATGTCTCTTCCGTTAGATCGATTCAATTGGACGGCTCGGATTAATCCTTACTTCTTAATTAATTAAGGAAGCCAGCTTATTATCTCAACCGTAGGATTTGAAGAAGTGAACGGCTGAGATCACTTCAGCTTGATCCCTGGACCGGCTCTCCTATGGGCCAAAGCATTGGGCTGACGGTTTGGACTACAATTGGCCCAGATTTATTACACAGCACATATATTTTTTTATTTTCTGATGTTATTTTATTTTTTATGCATTTTCCTTTATACTTTTTTTTATGGACAATTATAAAAAAAAACCTAATCTAATTTCCTACTTATGCTAATTATCTAATATTTTTTGCAATTTTTCTACTATTCTTTCTCTAATTTCCGCTATTGAGAACTATTTTTGCTAATTTTCTTCTTTAAACTAATTAATTAAAACAAAATAATTGCCTAGCCTAATTTTTGATTTTTCTAATTTCTACTTATTCAAACACATAAAGTATAGCTAATTTCAAACAAAGCAAGTAATTGCACTCAAAAACATATTTATTTTGATTTTGGAATTATTTGTCCGGTGCAAAAATCACGTGCTCACAGGTACGAAAATCGATCCCGAAGCAATTTATAATGTCGAACGTGCAAAAATATGACGGAACTTTAGATCCTCAGGAGCATATCACCACCTATACAACGACGGTGAAAGGGAAGGATTTCGCTCCCCACGATATTAAATCAGTGTTGTTGAATAAATTCGAAGAGACTCTCATAAAAATGAGTCTTGACGTGGTATTCTTATCGATCGAGCATTCCATAGATTCCTTTGAAATGCTCAAGAATTCTTTTATTAAGGCACATATCGGGGCCAGAACTGTACATGTGTAACGACCCGGCCGGTCATTTTTAGAATTTACACCTTTTTCCCCAATTAACTGCTTCCTCTAACTTCATTTATGCTATTTTGGATTTACAAGACGTCCGGTGTTTGGATTCGGAGTGTTTTGGGACACTTAGTCCCTAAATGAGAGCTTAAGTGTCAAAAAGTGGTCCATAGTTGGAATAATGTGAAGACGACTTCAGAATAAAAAACGGGTGGTTCTATTAGCTCCATTAGGTGATTTTGGGGTTGGGAGCGTGTTCACAATGTATTTTGGAAGTCCGTATTTCATTTAGGCTTGAAATGCCGATGTTTGAATTTTTGAAGTTTTCGATTCGATAATGAGTTATAGATCCGAGGGTTGGAATGGAATTCCAGAAGTTGCAGTAGCTTCGTCATGTCATTTGGAACATGTTTGCAAAATTTCAAGTCATTCGGGCGTGGTTTGGTTGGTTTTTTGATCAAGTGTTTTTAATATTTTAGAAGAACTTAAGCTTGAATTCGATGTAATTCGATACTTTTTGTGTCAGTCGAGGTGTTTTGATAATTGGAACAAGTTTAAATAATGTAATAGGATTTATTGTTATTTTTGGTTGACGTCCCGGGGGCCTTGGGTTGATTTTGGATGGCTAGCGGGAACTTTTGAAGTTGGAAATTTCATAAAAGACGAAAGTTGTAAATGAGTGCACACAAGATCTCACTTTGGACGATCATATCTCCCGTTATATAAGGATTTGTGTGACCCACAACCTGTCAAATTAAAGCTCTTTGAGTCTAGTATCCAACGCATCAAACCGTTCGTCATTTAAAGGTGTATACAGCAAGTTATGGCCATTTTCGTATCTCTAGTGCCCTGGCCAGCGTCGGGCGCTAGCCGTGGTGCCAGAAAATTTGAGCTACTGGTTCCAGCGCCACATGCAGCGCCCAGCGCCACCTGGGGCGCCCATAACACTCCTTTCGAGGTTAATTTTTACCCATTTCATTTTGACGAACTTGGGATCCTTCTTTCACCCTCTCAATACCTTCAACTCCCCCAATCTTCAAGGTAAGTAATCTCCATCATCTTAGTGTGAAATTTCATCATTCTTATACAATTATTGATGAAATCATCTCATCAAACACTTAGATTTTCAAGAACTCAAAGGAGGGTTTTGCAAGATTTCTTCCAAAAGGTAAATCCTACACATTTGAGTTACATATATGGATATATTATAGGAATATGAGTGTGAATCAAGTATTACAACTTATGGCATGGTAATTGGAAGCCATAAATTCCCAATTTAAATATATGAACATGGTAAGGATTTAAAGATGTTTATTTGATGGATTTTTGTTGGTTGGGTGTGAATGGATGGTCATACATGTGTATTTGGAAGTTATAAATTAGTTAGGAATAATGGTGAGATGAATAGTTGGTTAATGGTGATAGTTGGAAGAACCAATACTATAGTTATGAGGTGTAAATATCTATGCCTATAAGGTGTTTGATAATGTGCCTAAATGGCATAAGTTATGGAATTTATTACCAATATCGGTCATATTGAATGTTGAATTGTAGATTGAAGTTACATAACTATATTGGATCATCGTAGTATCATTAAGGGGCGAAATTCGGATATGAATGGCTAAAAACCCCGTCTTTTAGAAATCGAGCTTCATCGATGTTTGTGTGATCTTGGTCATTTTTCATAATTTTGCCTATTAGCTTAGAATTTAATTTTAGAATAAATTACTTGAATTATTATTTATAATATGCAATTTAATTGGATAGAGTTGAGCCATTTGGAGTCGAATACTCGCGGCAAGGGCGTGATCTCAGGTTGACTTGCACTTCTTCGAGGTAAGTGGCTTGTCTAACCTTGTATGGGGGACTTTGTCCCTTAGGATGTGATATTTAGTAATTGAATGCCTTGTGCGTGAGGTTACGAGCGCGTACTTGAGCTAATTGTTGAAAACTCAGATTTTTACTTAAATACTTTATTTGGATTTTCTTTTATGATTGCCTTACTTTACTTGCTATTATAGCTTGTGTTAGCGTAGAAGAGCATGTTTAATTGACCCAAGTTTCCTATTTGTTAAGTTGTCTTAAATATGATTACATGGGGCATGCTAGGCCATTATTATTTGTTTTTTTGTATTGTTGTACTTAAATTCTTGAATATTCCTCTAATGTTGGTTGCGCATTTACTTTGGGACTACGAGTTTAATTCCCGGGAGATCCCCCCTACACTTTTATTTTGGGACTGCGGGTTCAATTTCCCGGAGATCTTTGTTACTGAGATGAGTGGACTTTGGGTTGTGTTTTGTATTGTGGACTGCAGGTGCAATTCTCGGAGATCCTTGTTATTGAGATGAGTGGACTGCGGGCTCAATTCCTGGAGATCCTTGTTATTGAGATGAGTTGACTGCTGGTTCAATTCCTGGAGATCCTTATTATTGAGTTGAGTGGACTGCGGGTTCTATTCTCGGAGATCCTTGTTACTGAGATGACTGGACTGCGGGTTCAATTCTCAGAGATACTTGTTACTGAGATGAGTGAACTGCGGGTTCAATTCCCGGAGATCCTTATTATTGAGATGAATGGACTGCGGGTTCAATTCTACGAGATCCTTGTTATTAAGATTCTTTTTAAGACATTTGATTCTCTTAAAAAGAAGCATGCTAGTATGGAGAAATTTGTTGAGGAGTATGTGTCTCATATTTGTTGTACTAGTACCTAGGGGGAACCATTAAGTTAGAGGTTGAACAGGGTAAAGGGAACCAGGTGTGTCAAATGGAACAAGCATCGGCCAACACTATAGGGGAACATACAGAGGGACCTGGTCTCTCTTCCCAAGGGGATTTCTCTACTCCTACTTGGGATGAAACTCCCAGTTCTACTAAACAACCTCTGGGCAGTGTTAACACTACACCATTTGACCACCATATTAATGTTTCTTTGGAAGTTGTTTACCCGTAAAAGAAATCTATGTATGAGGCTAACTATGGTGACAATCATGATAATATTGATGATCTACCTGTCATATAGTATATAGCTCGTAGGGGTGGGGGTAAAGGTCACAAAATATTCTGTTCTCAAACGCCCTACCACTAAGCAGCAGAAAAGGGATGCGCTTGACACTACTTTGAATTTAAATAAGGAAAAGAAGAAGAGAATGAGGCATGTGAAAAGTAGATTGAATGATGAGGAGGATATGCCTCCAACTAATATTGTGGAGGTAGATGATGAGGAGTCTGCTAGGGAAATCGATCCTCTTGTCTAAAGAAATTCAAAGAAAGCCATTCCTACCGAGAAGAAGAAAACAATGTCAAAAAAAAAACTTGTAAGTGACAAGGATGATGAAGTAGGGAGGGAGAAATAGAGAAAGAGAATGTAGAGAAAAAGAAGCCTCTCTAGGAGAGGCAGAGTACTAGTGAGGAATCTTGATCCTCCAAAAGGCCAAAGTTGGAATTATCTAATTTAGAGAAGATGAAAAATATAAAGAAGCAAAATGTTCTGTGGGGTTGAGTCTTTGATTTTGAGATTCATGAAACAACTGGCAAAAATGTGGACATCTAGAAGTGGGTTCATCTTTTTGAAGTCAAAAGTCCAAAATTTATAAAGATGAAGTGAACAGCTTCTATGCTAACCTATTTGTGGTAAATGAGGACATAATTTGTTTAAAGGTGAATTGAAAAGACTTTGTTATAGATGAGGAATTGCTAGGTGAGATTATTGAGTTTCCTATTGCTGGGCTGAAGAATGTGGAGGGAACTGGTTCCCCTTACTTCAAGAAGCTAATCATCAAGAAGCATGTAGTTCAGATGGGAGAAAGAGTGAACAAGAAGGCCCTTCTGCCAGAATATCAGCTCATATTTGAGTTGGTGAACAAGGTGATGCTGCCTAGGTCTGAGAGGCGGTCTATCGCCTCTATTTAGAACTTGGTTCTTCTGGAAGCACTCGACTCTTACTCTTCCATCACTCTGCCTGGGATTAGATTGAGCATATAAGAAAAGTGGCAGATTTCAAGGATGGTAATCATGGTCTCCCCTATAGGTTTCTTCTTACTAAAGTCTTTGAACGCTTTAAGGTTACTTTGGGAAAAGAGTCTATGAGAACTCAAAAGAAAATGTTCACCATGACTACTCTAGAAAAGTGTGAGTGTGTTGTAAATAAGGGAGGAATAGGAAGAAACTCCACTATCTCTTAGCTTATCGATTATCAGAAGGCTATCGATGAAGAGATTAAGCGTCAGAAAGCACAAAATTCCATTTTGAGTCTAAGCTTACTCAAGCTAGCAAGGAACCTGGTTCGAGCAGTTCTCAAGGTGAAGATGTTTCCCACCTGAAGGTTGAAAATGATGAATTGAGGAAACAAGTGGAGAACCTTAAGGAGCAGTTGATCAACGATCAAAGGGCTGTTAATGCTCGAATGGATAGTCTCATCATGGCTCTTTCTCCCTAATTCTTCGTGTTCCCCATCCTGTGTCCCATGTCTTTGCACCCTTCCCAGTCCTCTCCTGATCTTGTTCTTTTGTTGACTCTAATTATTGACTATGGTACTTTAGTTTTTGTTAGAATTATAATATTTGTGTAATTATAGTATTGCTACTCCTGTGTTTTCCTTTTCTCTTATAATTAATGAGCATGGCAGTCTATTTTATGCAATGTTATTCTCTTATGTTCTATTTTAGTCATGTCGTGTGCACACTAGTGTATGAGTTAATATTGCTGGACTTCTCTTTGCATATGCATGGCTAATTCTTTTTTATGATGCCAAAAAAAGAGAAGATAATTAAAGGGGAAGAAAGTGATTCTAAGGGGGAAGGTGTTTGTTCGTATGGGGAATATGTGGAAATCTAATTATCAAAAGGGAATATCAATTCGAATTTGTCAATAGGAAAAAGGGAAAAATTGATTAGTTATGCTTCTTTGGTTTTGATGATTTGTCAAACTTCCTGAAAGAACCAGATAAGGATCCTGATATAATTAGGTTCCTTGTGTTCACTGAAACATACCCTGTTGTTTGGTTTTATTATCAAGAGAAACAGACAAGGGAACTAAACAGGGAACATGTATGAGCACGTCCCCAAGTCATCGCGCAAGTCAACTCTATGACTGTTAAAGTTGTTGCACCGTACTTGCAATAGTAGAGCAGCACAACTGCAATTTGTTGGAGACTGGAAATACCCTTGTAACTACTCCCATGATATCTCCAATATATACATGTTACAGGGCTTTGACCTAACACTTGAACATTCAAAATCAATTATTTTCTCAAGTGCAGCCTCCTCTATTTCTCTAGGGTGCATTAAAGAACAAAGAAACTACGATCCCAGCATTGAATATCTCTTGTGTCCTTTAGTTATGTTGTGTCTTTGTCTTATGTAATTACTTGTAATTCCTACACAACTTTTTAGAAGCATTTAGTAGGACAACTTTTAAATCATTATTGCTTTTGGTTGTTTGACTAGAGTTAGTCACGTGTGTAACTTTGTACTAGAGTTATTAAAAAAAGCTTACAATAGAGGTATTGTAAGAGGTGAGGTATTAAGAGTTTAATTCATATATTGCAATAAGCTGTACTTTAAAGTTTGCTCAGTTAGTAAAGTGGAAATCGTACTAAGATAGGTTGTGATTTCTAATCATGTGAGGTGAGAATTTTCCTCATAAATATTGTGTGTTCTCCATTTACTGTTATTTACTATGAAAACTAAGGTTCTCGATATAGTTTTTGTGCACCCTTTGTATTTATCAATTATGAATTACTGCACTAACAATTTATAACTGCACTCTTTTATTAAATTTTAAACTCAACATTAAACATTAATTAATTCCTCATGTTAACAGTGCGAATATTAAGCAATTATATTGAATTAATGTGAGTTTAATTAAGTTATTAGTAATAAATTACTTTAGACTTCCGCTTATTCATTTGATATGTGACATATAAAATTCACCAGGAAGGTTTACAATGTAAACATATAATTTTATAAAGAGTATCAAACTGGGACATGGATTTATCAATAAATTACTATTCGCGTAATGTATATTATCATCAGCCAATTTATTAGGTTTATTGACCCATTTTTAAATCAAAACAATATATGATATCAATTGTTTGTTATAATTGTTTGTTATAATTATATCACGATTATGATAAAATTGGTTTTACCTATTATCTAAGAACGATTTTAACGTTTCCAATTAAAATTTAACTATAGGTGTTTCCCAACTACTTCAAACAAATTTAGTGGGATTGAAACTTTTCCTCACATGTTTGAATCCTTTTGGGAAGCTACGACATACGTATAATTTTAAACTTTAAGTTGTCTGCTACCTTAATATGGCTCTATAAATATATTAATTCAGTTATTGGTTGATACCAAACTGATATGAATTGGTGAGTATGCATGTGGTAGTCAATTTATAAAGGCTTGATTGTTGCGTTGCAAGACCATGAGCTATCAATAACTGAAGATATGTTCGTGAATATGATTTGATAATAACCAGTTGAATGTTGGCTAGGAAAACTTTGCTTGAAAGATTAAAGGGTTGGAAGATGTTTGCAACCGTGTCATAAAGGAAGCTTAATTATGAGAAGAGCGATACCAAATTGAGGTATCAAATCTGCAACTTGGCTAGAATTGCAGAAAAACAGAAGAGAAAAAGCAGAGAAGAAGGCAGCGATCGTGAATAGCAGAAGAAGAGAAAGAGAAGAAGAGAGAGATTGAGAGAATTGAACTCAACTTTTATTGATTTTTCATTTATGATAATAGCTATACAAAATCATACTTATAGTAGACTAAAATTCTGAAAATTGAAATGCAAATGAACAGTAAAAGTTCCCGCCTAAACTAAAATTCAAAAGTTAACAGACGTTTAACTAACTTTTGAAAACCAACAGCTTTATAAATATAGCCCCTTCTTCATTTCAATAATAGCCTAGCCAATATGTGTATCAATACCCCCTCGTTGAGAAGCACCCTTGTCCTCAAGGGTGAAAGAAGGAAATCGAACTTTAAGAGCAGAAGCGAGCTCCCAGGTAGCATAAGAAGCATCCAAACCTGTCCATTTAACTAAGCATTGAGTGACACCTTTGTTGCCCTTTTTGATGAGACACCTGTCCAAAATAACTTCAGGAAGAGGGCAGAGATGACTAGCCAAATCTAAGACTCGAGGATGGATAATTTCAGTAGGAAATTCATGATAAAGTTTAAGTTGGGACACATGAAATGTAGGATGAATTAAGACTTCAGGAGGAAAAAGCAATTTATAGGCAACATAACCAATCTTATCAATTATAGGATAAAGACCAAAATAGCGGGATGTGAGTTTATGGTAAGGAAAGGAGGAAAGAGAAGACTGACGATAAGGTTGGAGCTTAACAAATACCCAATCACCAATATTGAACTGGCGATTAGACCTGTGAGAATTTGCCTGGGCTTGCATACGTTGCTGAGCACGAGTGAGATGGAATTTGGCTAATTGGAGTTTGAACTCTCTAAGAAGGGATATATCTTCAATGGCATCAGTCTCAGAATCACCAGGCAAATAAGGTAAGTGTAATGGAGGAGGATATCCGTAAAGGAGTTCAAAGGGAGATGTTTTGATAGCAGAATGTGGGATTGTGTTATACCACCATTCAGCTAAGGCAAGGAAAGAAGACCAATCTGAAAGAGAATCTGTACAGAAACACCTGAGGTAAGTTTCAAGGCAACGATTAAGTACTTCAGAATGTCCATCAGCTTGAGGATGGTAAGCAGTAGAAGTATTTAATGTAACCCCCTAAGCTGTCAAGAATTCTTTCCAAAAAGAACTGATAAAGATGGGATCGCGATCACTTGTAATAGAAGCTGGAAAACCATGAAGCTTAAAGACATTGTCTAAGAAGATGGGAATGAGAGATTGAGCAGTGTATGGATGAGCTAAAGAGATGAAATGAGCATGTTTAGTAAGGCGATCAACCACGACCCATATAACAGATTTGCCTCTTCATTTAGGCAACCCTTCAATAAAGTCCATTGTGATATCAGTCCAAGGAAGAGCAGGGATGGGCAAGGGTTGTAACAAGCAAGGTGATGCACTAGTATCATACTTGTTACGCTAGCAAACAGAACATTTGCGAACAAAGGCTACAATATTATTATGAATGCCTTTCTAATAGAAATAAGTAAGTGTCTTTCTTATGGTAGCATCAACACCTGAATGACCTCCAGAAGGAGTAGAATGCCATAGGGTGAGTATCCGATGCCTCAAATTAGGATCATTTCCCACCAAAAGCTTACGTTTGCGTCTCAATTGGCCATTTAACCATGTAAAATGTTTCTAAGGTTCAGTAGGCAGGGTAGATATCAATGACTGCAGCTCTGTATCAACAGTCCAACTGTCCTGAATGGCCTTCCATAAATCAGTCTGGATAGAAGAAATGAGCATGGACATCAAAGAAGCACCCTGAACTCTAGATAGAGCATCTGCAGCTACATTTTCACTGCCTTTTTTATACTGAATTTCAAAATCAAAAGGTAGCAATTTAGCCATCCATCTAATTTGAGAATCAGTATGTAGCTTTTGTTCCAACAAGTATTTGAGAGCTTTTTGGTCAGTCTTGACAATGAAGTGTTGTCTAAGTAGATAATGGGACCATTTTGTTACAGCAAAAACCAAAGCAAATAACTCAGGAGGAGCGAAAGAGCGGGATGCGAGTTTATGGTAAGGAAAGGAGGAAAGAGAAGACTGACGATAAGGTTGGAGCTTAACAAATACGCAATCACCAATATTGAACTGGCAATTAGACCTGTGAGAATTTGCCTGGGCTTGCATACGTTATTGAGCACGAGTGAGATGGAATTTGTCTAATTGGAGTTTGAACTCTCCAAGAAGGGATATATCTTCAATGGCATCAGTCTCAGAATCACCAAGCAAATAAGGTAAGTGTAATGGAGGAGGATATCCGTAAAGGAGTTCAAAGGGAGATGTATTGATAGCAGAATGTGGGCTTGTGTTATACCACCATTCAGCTAAGGCAATGAAAGAAGACCAATCAGAAGGAGAATCTGTACAGAAACACCTAAGGTAAGTTTCAAGGCAACGATTAAGTACTTCAGACTGTCCATCAGTTTGAGGATGGTAAGCAGTAGAAGTATTTAATGTAACTCCCTGAGCTGTCAAGAATTCTTTCCAAAAAGAACTGATAAAGATCGGATCGCGATCACTTGTAATGGAGGCTGGAAAACCATGAAGCTTAAAGACATTGTCTAAGAAGATGGGAATGATAGATTGAGCAGTGTACGGATGAGCTTAAGAGATAAAATGAGCATGTTAGTAAGGCGATCAACCACGACCCATATAACAGATTTGTTTCTTGATTTAGGCAGCCCTTCAATAAAGTCCATTGTGATATCAGTCCAAGGAAGAGCAGGGATGGGCAAGGGTTGTAACAAGCCAGGTGATGCACTAGTATCATACTTGTTACGCTGGCAGACAGAACATTTGCGAACAAAGGCTACAATATCATTATGAATGCCTTTCCAATAGAAATAAGTAAGTGTCTTTCTTATGGTAGCATCAACACCTGAATGACCTCCAGAAGGAGTAGAATGCCATAGGGTGAGTACCTGATGCCTTAAATTAGGATCATTTCCCACCAAAAGCTTACCCTTGCGTCTTAATTGGCCATTTAACCATGTAAAATATTTCTGAGGTTGAGTAGGCAGGGTAGATATCAATGACTGCAGCTCTGGATTAGTAGTCCAACTGTCCTGAATGGCCTTCCATAAATCAGTCTGAATAGAAGAAATGAGCATGGACATCAAAGAAGCACCCTAAACTCTAGATAGAGCATCTGCAGCTACATTTTCACTGCCCTTTTTATACTAAATTTCAAAATCAAAAGGTAGCAATTTAGCCATCCATCTAATTTGAGAATCAGTATGTAGCTTTTGTTCCAACAAGTATTTGAGAGCTTTTTGGTCAGTCTTGACAATGAAGTGTTGGCTAAGTAGATAATGGGACCATTTTGTTACAGCAAAAACCAAAGCAAGTAACTCAGGAGGACCAAAATAGCGGGATGTGAGTTTATGGTAAGGAAAGGAGGAAAGAGAAGACTGACGATAAGGTTGGAGCTTAACAAATACCCAATCACCAATATTGAACTGGCGATTAGACCTGTGAGAATTTGCCTGGGCTTGCATACGTTGCTGAGCACGAGTGAGATGGAATTTGGCTAATTGGAGTTTGAACTCTCTAAGAAGGGATATATCTTCAATGGCATCAGTCTCAGAATCACCAGGCAAATAAGGTAAGTGTAATGGAGGAGGATATCCGTAAAGGAGTTCAAAGGGAGATGTTTTGATAGCATAATGTGGGCTTATGTTATACCACCATTCAGCTAAGGCAAGGAAAGAAGACCAATCTGAAAGAGAATCTGTACAGAAACACCTGAGGTAAGTTTCAAGGCAACGATTAAGTACTTCAGAATGTCCATAAGTTTGAGGATGGTAAGCAGTAGAAGTATTTAATGTAACCCCCTGAGCTGTCAAGAATTCTTTCCAAAAAGAACTGATAAAGATGGGATCGCGATCACTTGTAATGGAGGCTGGAAAACCATGAAGCTTAAAGACATTGCCTAAGAAGATGGGAATGAGAGATTGAGCGGTGTATGAATGAGCTAAAGAGATGAAATGAGCATGTTTAGTAAGGCGATCAACCACGACCCATATAACAGATTTGCCTCTTGATTTAGGTAGCCCTTCAATAAAGTCCATTGTGATATCAGACCAAGGAAGAGCAGGGATGGGCAAGGGTTGTAACAAGCCAGGTGATGCACTAGTATCATACTTGTTACGCTGGCAGACAGAACATTTGCGAACAAAGGCTACAATATCATTACGAATGCCTTTCCAATAGAAATAAGTAAGTGTCTTTCTTATGGTAGCATCAACACCTGAATGACCTCCAGAAGGAGTAGAATGCCATAGGGTGAGTATCCGATGCCTCAAATTAGGATCATTTCCCACCAAAAGCTTACCCTTGCGTCTCAATTGGCCATTTAACCATGTAAAATGTTTCTGAGGTTGAGTAGGCAGGGTAGATATCAATGAATGTAGCTCTGGATCAACAGTCCAACTGTCCTGAATGGCCTTCCATAAATCAGTCTGAATAGAAGAAATGAGCATGGACATCAAAGAAGCACCCTGAACTCTAGATAGAGCATCTGCAGCTATATTTTCACTGCCCTTTTTATACTGAATTACAAAATCAAAAGGTAGCAATTTAGCCATCCATCTAATTTGAGAATCAGTATGTAGCTTTTGTTCCAACAAGTATTTGAGAGCCTTTTGGTCAGTCTTGACAATGAAGTGTTGGCTAAGTAGATAATGGGACCATTTTGTTACAGCAAAAACCAAAGCAAGTAACTCAGAAGGAGCGAAAGAGCGGGATGTGAGTTTATGGTAAGGATAGGAGGAAAGAGAAGACTGACGATAAGGTTGGAGCTTAACAAATACCCAATCACCAATATTGAACTGGCGATTAGACCTGTGAGAATTTGCCTGGGCTTGCATACATTGTTGAGCACGAGTGAGATGGAATTTGGCTAATTGGAGTTTGAACTCTCTAAGAAGGGATATATCTTCAATGGCATCAGTCTCAGAATCATTAAGCAAATAAGGTAAGTGTAATGGAGGAGGATATCCGTAAAGGAGTTCAAAGGGAGATGTTTTGATAGCAGAATGTGGGCTTGTGTTATACCACCATTCAGCTAAGGCAAGGAAAGAAGACCAATCTGAAGGAGAATCTGTACAGAAACACCTGAGGTAAGTTTCAAGGCAACGATTAAGTACTTCAGACTGTCCATCAGTTTGAGGATGGTAAGCAGTAGAAGTATTTAATGTAACCCCCTGAGCTGTCAAGAATTCTTTCCAAAAAGAACTGATAAAGATGGGATCGCGATCACTTGTAATGGAGGCTGGAAAACTATGAAGCTTAAAGACATTGTCTAAGAAGATGGGAATGAGAGATTGAGTAGTGTACGGATGAGCTAAAGAGATGAAATGAGCATGTTTAGTAAGGCGATCAACCACGACCCATATAACAAATTTGCCTCTTGATTTAGGCAGCCCTTCAATAAAGTCCATTGTGATATCAGTCCAAGGAAGAGCAGGGATGGGCAAGGGTTGTAACAAGCCAGGTGATGCACTAGTATCATACTTGTTACGCTGGCAGACAGAACATTTGCGAACAAAGGCTACAATATCATTACGAATGCCTTTCCAATAGAAATAAGTAAGTGTCTTTCTTATGGTAGCATCAACACCTGAATGACCTCCAGAAGGAGTAGAATGCCATAGGGTGAGTATCTGATGCCTCAAATTAGAATCATTTCCCACCTAAAGCTTACCCTTGCGTCTTAATTGGCCATTTAACCATGTAAAATGTTTCTGAGGTTGAGTAGGCGGGGTAGATATCAATGACTGCAGCTCTGGATCAGTAGTCCAACTATCCTGAATGGCTTTCCATAAATCAGTCTGAATAGAAGAAATGAGCATGGACATCAAAGAAGCACCCTGAACTCTAGATAGAGCATCTGCAACTACATTTTCACTGCCCTTTTTATACTGAATTTCAAAATCAAAAGGTAGCAATTTAACCATCCATCTAATTTTAGAATCAGTATGTAGCTTTTGTTCCAACAAGTATTTGAGAGCTATTTGATCAGTCTTGACAATAAAGTGTTGGCTAAGTAGATAATGGGACCATTTTGTTACAGCAAAAACCAAAGCAAGTAACTCAGGAGGACCAAAGTAGCGGGATGTGAGTTTATGGTAAGGAAAGGAGGAAAGAGAAGACTGACGATAAGGTTGGAGCTTAATAAATACCCAATCACCAATATTGAACTGGCGATCAGACCTGTGAGAATTTGCCTGGGCTTGCATACGTTGCTGAGCACGAGTGAGATGGAATTTGGCTAAATGGAGTTTGAACTCTCTAAAAAGGGATATATCTTCAATGGCATGAGACTCAGAATCACCAGGCAAATAAGGTAAGTGTAATGGAGAAGGATATCCGTAAAAGAGTTCAAAGGGAGATGTTTTGATAGCAGAATGTGGGCTTGTGTTATACCACCATTCAGATAAGGCAAGGAAAGAAGACCAATCTGAAGGAGAATCTGTACAGAAACACCTGAGGTAAGTTTCAAGGCAACGATTAAGTACTTCAGACTGTCCATCAGTTTGAGGATGGTAAGCAGTAGAAGTATTTAATGTAACCCCTTGAGTTGTCAAGAATTCTTTCCAAAAAGAACTGATAAAGATCGGATCGCGATCACTTGTAATGGAGGCTGGAAAACCATGAAGCTTAAAGACATTGTCTAAGAAGATGGGAATGATAGATTGAGCAGTGTACGGATGAGCTTAAGAGATAAAATGAGCATGTTTAGTAAGGCGATCAACCACGACCCATATAACAGATTTGTCTCTTGATTTAGGCAGCCCTTCAATAAAGTCCATTGTGATATCAGTCCAAGGAAGAGCAGGGATGAGCAAAGGTTGTAACAAGCCAGGTGATGCACTAGTATCATACTTGTTACGCTGGCAGACAGAACATTTGCGAACAAAGGCTACAATATCATTATGAATGCCTTTCCAATAGAAATAAGTAAGTGTCTTTCTTATGGTAGCATCAACACCTGAATGACCTCCAGAAGGAGTAGAATGCCATAGGGTGAGTACCTGATGCCTTAAATTAGGATCATTTCCCACCAAAAGCTTACCCTTGCGTCTTAATTGGCCATTTAACCATGTAAAATATTTCTGAGGTTGAGTAGGCAGGGTAGATATCAATGACTGCAGCTCTGGATTAGTAGTCCAACTGTCCTGAATGGCCTTCCATAAATCAGTCTGAATAGAAGAAATGAGCATGGACATCAAAGAAGCACCCTAAACTCTAGATAGAGCATCTGCAGCTACATTTTCACTGCCCTTTTTATACTGAATTTCAAAATCAAAAGGTAGCAATTTAGCCATCCATCTAATTTGAGAATCAGTATGTAGCTTTTGTTCCAACAAGTATTTGAGAGCTATTTGGTCAGTCTTGACAATGAAGTGTTGGCTAAGTAGATAAAGGGACTATTTTGTTACAGCAAAAACCAAAGCAAGTAACTCAGGAGGACCAAAATAGCGGGATGTGAGTTTATGGTAAGGAAAGGAGGAAAGAGAAGACTGACGACAAGGTTGGAGCTTAACAAATACCCAATCACCAATATTGAACTGGAGATCAGACCTGTGAGAATTTGCCTGGGCTTGCATACGTTGCTGAGCACGAGTGAGATGGAATTTGGCTAATTGGAGTTTGAACTCTCTAAGAAGGGATATACCTTCAATGGCATGAGTCTCAAAATCACCAGGCAAATAAGGTAAGTGTAATGGAGGAGGATATCCGTAAAGGAGTTCAAAGGGAGATGTTTTGATAGCAGAATATGGGCTTGTGTTATACCACCATTCAGCTAAGGCAAGGAAAGAAGACCAATCTGAAGGAGAATCTGTACAGAAACACCTGAGGTAAGTTTCAAGGCAACGATTAAGTACTTCAGACTATCCATCAGTTTGAGGATGGTAAGCAGTAGAAGTATTTAATGTAACCCCCTGAGCTGTCAAGAATTCTTTCCAAAAAGAACTGATAATGATGGGATCGCGATCACTTGTAATGTAGGCTGGAAAACCATGAAGCTTAAAGACATTGTCTATGAAGATGGGAATGAGAGATTGAGCATTGTATGGATGAGCTAAAGAGATGGAATGAGCATGTTTAGTAAGGCGATCAACCACGACCCATATAACAGATTTGCCTCTTGATTTAGGCAGCCCTTCAATAAAGTCCATTGTGATATCAGTCCAAGGAAGAGCAGGGATGGGCAAGGGTTGTAACAAGCCAGGTGATGCACTAGTATCATACTTGTTACGCTGGCAGACAGAACATTTGCGAACAAAGGCTACAATATCATTACGAATGCCTTTCCAATAGAAATAAGTAAGTGTCTTTCTTATGGTAGCATCAACACCTGAATGACCTCCAGAAGGAGTAGAATGCCATAGGGTGAGTATCTGATGCCTCAAATTAGGATCATTTCCCACCAAAAGCTTACCCTTGCGTCTCAATTGGCCATTTAACCATGTAAAATGTTTCTGAGGTTGAGTAGGCAGGGTAGATATCAATGACTGCAGCTTTGGATCACCAGTCCAACTGCCCTGAATGGCCTTCCATAAATCAGTCTGAATAGAAGAAATGATCATGTACATCAAAGAAGCACCATGAACTCTAGATAGAGCATATGCAGCTACATTTTCACTGCCCTTTTTATACTGAATTTCAAAATCAAAAGGTAGCAATTTAGCCATCCATCTAATTTGAGAATCAGTATGTAGCTTTTGTTCCAACAAGTATTTGAGAGCTTTTGGTCAGTCTTGACAATGAAGTGTTGGCTAAGTAGATAATGGGACCATTTTGTTACAGCAAAAACCAAAGCAAGTAACTCCCTCTCATAAACAGATAAGGCAGCATGTCTAGGAGCAAGACCTTTACTAATGAAGGCAATAGGATGACTCTTTTGCGTTAAGACTGCCCCAATGCCAGATCCACCGGCATCTGTTTCAACAACAAAGGGTAATGAATAATCAGGTAAAGCTAGAACTGGTGAAGTAGTAAGGGCTAGTTTGAGTTCAGCAAAGACCTGTGAAGCAGCTTCAGTCCATAAGAAATTATCCTTTTTGAGCAAATCAGTAAGAGGTCGACTGATAAGATCATAGCCCTTAATAAACTTCTTGTAATATCCAGCTAATCCCAAGAACCCTCTTAATTGTTTAACAGTAGTAGGAATAGGCCACTGTTGAACAACCTCAATTTTAGCTGGATCAGTAGCAACACCTTGAGCAGAAATGAAATGTCCCAAGTATTCAACTCTTGGCACACCAAAGGTACACTTAGACTGTTTAGCCAAAAGACTGTTTTGTATCATAAGGTCAAAAACCAATTGCAAATGAACCAAGTAGTCAGACAGATTCTTACTGTAGATGAGGATATCATCAAAGAAGACAAGGACAAATTTTCTGAGAAGATCCCTAAAAATGTGATTCATTAAGCATTGAAAGGTAGAAGGAGCATTGGTCAAACCAAAGGGCATAACCAAGTACTCATAGTGCCCCATATGTGTTTTGAATGCTGTCTTAGATACATCTTTAGGATTCATCCTGATTTGATGATAGCCAGACCTAAGATCAATCTTAGAGAAAATAGAAGCTCCTGACAGTTCATCCAACAAATCATCTATAATAGGTATGGGAAATTTGTCCTTAATGGTACAGTGGTTTAATTCTCTATAATCAACACATAATCTCCAAGTACCATCCTTCTTTCCTACCACCACTACAGGTGAAGCAAATGGACTATTACTGTATTGGATGATTCCCTGATGTAACATTTCATTGACTAGCTTTTCAATGATGTCCTTCTTCATTGAGGAATACCTATAGGGTCTAATGTTAATTGGTTTGGTATCAGGTTGTAAAGGGATCCTATGATCAAATGCTCCCCTGGCTGGAGGTAATGTGGCAGGATCTGAAAATATGGCTTTATAGGTATTTAATAACTACTGAAGGGGTAAGGATAACTGTTCATCTCCAGTCAATTGTATAGATAACAAAGCTCCTTCACTTTCACAAGTAACTTCTGGCTCATGGAACAATACCTGCAGCATATACAATTGAACAGATTCCCTTTTATTAACAGTTTTAGAACTGGAAAGCTTGCAATCATCCGAAATGCCCTTCGAAGGTGTTGCTTGCCTTGGTAATTAAAGGTTATAGTGAGTGCTGAGTAGTCCATAGTAACTGGACCCAAGGTTTTCATCCACAAAGCTCCCAATACCAAATCATACCTCCCAACAGGAAAAACAATAAGATCTGACACATAAGTTGTGCCCTCCAACATCCAGGTGAATCTCTTTACCACTCCAGAAGTAGCTTCTAGAGTATTGTTCCCTAGACTGACATAGCTGATAATAGTAGGAGTGACAGTACAACCTAACTTTCTTGCAGCTGCTGAATCTATGAAATTGTGAGTGCTACCACCATCTAAGAGAATTTGAATAGGTCTCTTAGCACTATAACCTGTAACATGAATAGTTGTGCTCTTTGAATCCCAGCTAGTGCACACAGAGAAATGTGAGGGTGATCCTCTTCCACAGCAGGCCATTCATTAGATGTTAATTCAGGTTCATTAGTAGACAATCCTTGGTCCATAGGAGTATCATCATAATCTTCTAACTCCAATACAAACAACTGCTTTGGCAGTTTACATTTGTGACTTGCAGTATACTTTTCATCATAGAAATAGCACAGTCCTTGAGCTCTTTTTGCTTGTATTTCTGCTGGAGAGATAGTCCTTCTCTTAGGTATAGCAATGGAATGGTTAACGGGTGGAATTGATTTTGGAATGTGATTAGTTGTAGGATAAGAAGCATATCTGTGAGTAGTGTTGTTGGAATCATAAGGATTCTTCTTTAGATTAGCATAACCAGTGGGTGTATGCTTATGGGCTCTAGCATTAGCAGCCAATGTGGCCTCAGCTAACCTAGCCAACCTACAGGTTTTAGCTAAAGTTTTAGGCTCATGCATCATAATAGGATTAACTAGTTCTTCCTTCAAACCACCAAGGAAACAAGAGATAGCCTGCTCGACAGTCAGATTACATTGAGCTACTAATCTATCAAAAGCAAATTGAAATTCCCTAAAAGTGCCAGTTTGTTTTAGTTGCTTCAATTCCAACATTGGATCAGAAATATCACCACTAAAAGTTTCAGTGAGTTCTGCTATATATTCATCCCACGCAGGTAACATAGGAAGGTTCCTACATTTAAGGTAAGACTGATGCCAAGCCAATGCTTCATCATCGAGATTCATAGCTACCAATCTCACCCTCTGACTGAGAGGAGTATCATCTTCAGCAAAATACTGTTCCATTCTATACAGCCACGTTTTCAAGTTTTCTCCATTGAATCTAGGAAAAACTAAATTATGATTACGATTGTTATTAGCACAATAAGGATTAGCTCCGAGAATACCTTGACCTGATTGAGATGATTTCTCCTTAGCAGCAGATGTAGAAGCATTATCCCTATATTGTTGATTCAATTGCAGTCCATCAAATGAATTCTTCAGTGCACTGACCATTCGTAGTAGCTCATTATGTCGCTTATCCAAATCATCCCTGAGTTCCTGTTGTTTTTGAGCTAATTCTGCTCGTAGATCTAATTGTTGAGCAGCGAGATCTTCATATTGTTCCTGTAAATCCACAGGAACACTGTCCGTCACAACATCCACATTTTTTCGAGGAGCCATAGTTCACCAAGCTCTGATACCAATTGATACCAAATTGAGGTATCAAATCTGCAACTTGGCTAGAATTGCAGAAAAACAGAAGAGAAAAAGCAGAGAAGAAGGCAGCGATCGTGAATAGCAGAAGAAGAGAAAGAGAAGAAGAGAGAGATTGAGAGAATTGAACTCAACTTTTATTGATTTTTCATATATGATAATAGCTACACAAAATCATACTTATAGTAGGCTAAAATGCTGAAAATTGAAATGCAAATGAAAGAGTAAAAGTTCCCGCCTAAACTAAAATTCAAAAGTTAACAGACTTTTAATTAACTTTTGAAAACCAATAGCTTTACAAATATAGCCTCTTCTTCATTTCAATAATAGCCTAGCCAATATGTGTATCAAAGAGTGGACGAAGAAATTTAGCAGACTCACAAGATGATGAAAAGCCTTACCATCAACTGTAGACAAGAGTTTTCTTTCTTGCATTCCACTTCTTTTAATGTATTCTTTTTGTAATTAGCAGTCGCTTTTGTAGGAATGAATTATTTCAGGAATTATTAGTATTATTCTTTATATAGTTTGGGTACGTTAACTTCGTTTTCAAGCTTAGTTCTTTGGAGCAGGATCATTGCGCTAATGAATTTGAGAAGATCACTAATAATTTCTGTGAATAGATTTCATCCAAAAAATTCAATATGCATGACATATATTTATATATGATGGTGAAGGAGTGCCGGAGATTATATAGCCAAAACATGAATTTGTCTTTCTGTGGTTAATAACTATGATGAGTGTCCGTAAATATTTTGTGTGAGTAAGCACTCACTTATTCCCTCATGTTGTTATGTCATTAATTTTGTGAATTTGCATCAGAGGATAAAATTGTATGGCTTAAAAGGCTGGACGTCAAAATATTCATTAATAAAGGTTAATGTTTATAATTATAGTAATATTTAAACCACCACACCATATCACGGATTCATTTAAAAGAAGTGCAACCGCAAGCGGGATATATTTTTTACTATATGAGATTAGAACTGTCAATATGGGTCGGGTCGGGCTAGTCCATCCCAACTTACGTGGGCTTTAGCAATTGACGAGTTGGGCTGGGCTAGCCCACCATTTTGATGGACCTTATAATGGCCAGCACACACCAGCCCTATGTGGGCTGCGGGCCTCCACGGGCCGGCCCATCATTTTTAAAAATATAATTATATATTTTTTCTTTAAGTTCTGACCTAAATAAAGATAATTATTTAAAAGTTAAAAAAAAATCTTATTGGAAAAAATACACAAAACTTAATTATATTGTTTCAATATATCACAATAAATACTAAAAAAAAAAGTAAAAAATAGGACTATATTTCAATTCACTAAAAGTCAAAACTGAAACAAACTATTCAAGAGAACGTTCATGATGCTTATGAGATATCCAACACATCATCTTCATCAAACACATTTGAATCCGCTTGTGACAAGGTTGTCTTAACATCTTCACTTTCATCTACAATTCATATGCAATATTAATTAGTTAAATATTAAAAATAATTAAATTTTAAACTTAATAATATTTAAATTCACATAAAAAATATTACCAGTTTGAGTTCGGGAAAACTATGCTTCCAATTTCAAGTAGTAACAAGTGTTTAGACATTCTCATAATAAATGCAACTTCTGTACTTTGTAAGAACACGCCACAAATGCTAAATATTGATTCTGATGGTACAATGGTAATAAGAATGCTAAGTTCATCATGCACCATCATTGAAGGATCGAGATATTTTCTAGAATGGTCCTTCCAATACACGACAACATCAGCTCTTGAAACTTCTAAAGATCAAGTTTTGGTTCATCTTAGTAAAGATCCAATTGTGACTTTCCATGTCTAAAGGCAGTATACTTTATATTTATTATATATTTTAAATAAATATTTTATTAAGCCCACGGGCCGGTCCGGCCTAGCCTCAGTCAAGCCTCAAGGGCCAGGGGCTTACTTGGTCCAGGCTTAAAAGCCTCATTTTTAAACGGGCTCCAAAAATTCTAGCCCAACCCTGCTAAATCACGGGCTGGGCTGGTCGGGCCAAGCCTATATTGACGGCTCTAGATGAGATATATACAATTAATAAGACTTATATAGCCTCTTTGACCAAGTCTTTTTTTTTGGGGGGGCCAAAAGCTCTTTTTTATTTATTTATTTATAGGTAAAAGTGTTTTTTTTTTTAAATTGAGGTGTTTGGCCAAGCTTTTGGAAGAAAAAAAATAATTTTGAAGAAAAACGATGTAGTAATTTTGAAGAAACAGAAAAAAGAAGTTTATCTCCAAAAACACTTTGTTGAAAGTAATTTTAAGAAAAATACATAAAAAATAATTTTTAAAAACTTAAAAAAATACTAATTGCTGCTCTGAAATATTTTTTAACTTAGTTGGCCAAACGCATACTGCTTCCTACCAAAAAAGCACTTTTGAGAATTGACCAAACAAGCTATTATGCTGGATGAGGTGATGAATACGTATTTTACCTAAGTATGATCCTGGATTATGTCTTATTAATATTTAAAGTGTGGCTAATTGATTAAAATAATAAAATCTAGCAAACTTCTCTAAAAATAAAAATTTCAAGGTTGGCATATAGCTTGAAACTATATATTAGGCGGGATTTTTTTTCATGTTAATACAGGGACCACTAGATTTATTAGGTTATTTTTCAGTTTTATTTTTATTGATTAAAAATAAGCCAAACACAATCGTAATCAGATAAAATATGTCCTTCCATCATATGAATTCTAATACATTCCCGTGTTCCACTAAATCTCCTTTTCTTTTCCTAATTGAACTTATGTTTTAAAAAAGAAAAAAAGAACTTATGTTTCCAGTTACATGGATAACTTGATCTCCTTTTATTTTTCTACCAGAAATATATTTACGATTCAATGCATATAAACGTATTGCACGAATCTATTTATAAAAAGGAGGAGAGGAAGACACTATTCCACATACATTCTTCATCATAAAATTTGAAGGAGTATTAGTTTAATTTTAAATTGTGATGTTTTAGAAAAAAGTAACAAAAATCGGCAAACTTCTCCAAAATTATTATTAGTTCTCTATTAAATTTTTCTTCTTTGTATTGAACATTGTTTTCATTTAGGATTGTATATAAGGATCAAAGAGTTGAACAATTTGAGCCTTTGAGACTTTGAAATTTACTGAAAGATTCAAGATGTATACTTATTCAATAACTCATACAAAAATCAAAAAAGAAAAGGATTAAGGACTTATCAATTCGACCCCCTAAACCTGATTCCAAATTACTAACTGTTTTATAATAGAAAAATTACTTTCGTAAATTTGTCAAACTTATTGTTATTAGTGTAAGTTTTATACATAGCATGATAACATGGTATAACATTCAGAGTACTTCATGAATCTCACCATGCATGTAATTTTCTATCTACACTGTATACTTGTGAGTTGTGTCTTGCTCTAATTGTTTTTGCATGGCAAAGAATATAGCCGTATACAGTGTGAAGGCCATCTTAATATATATATATATATATATATATATATATATATATATATATATATATATATATATATATATATATATATATATATATATATGTATATAAAAAATCAACTCATTGGTTCTAGCTTTTGCAATTAATGAGCTTTTATGATTTCATATATCATATTGTACAACTTCATTGCGCAGTCTCCAGTGTCTATGAGCGGAGTTACATAGTTCGAACATGGTTCAATTAAATTTTATTTGTCGAAAAATTATACTGAATAAATAAGATAAAAATTAATTTATTTTGTACGTATGTGTATTAATGTAATGAATCTCTTGACATAAAGGAAGCCAATTTTTGTGTAGAAATGAAGATAACTCAAATTAAAATTGTTTTAGGTCGATAGTGTTTCAAACTTTTTTTAAGTGCAATTTTTCACTTTTGTTTTAGGTATTTTTAAGTGCCGCGGAAAGATAATGCCCTTAATCAGGAGAATTCGAAAACAACGAAATGCATGCATTGAACATAGGTATTTAATGAATAATGAAATTCACTAAGTGGCTCTTTAACCAACATAATGCCTTTATCTCAATACAAAAACTAAATAAAAAAATAACGATAACTATGCCTCAGTCCCAAACAAATTAGATCCGTTACGAAAACAAAATAAATATTAAAGAAAACAAAAAACCGAATTTCTCCAATTCACTTGTTGGCTCCAACAGTATCTTTCACTGCATCAGCAGCCCCTTGTGCCTTAGCCTTCATCTGCTGCCCAGTCTGCCATCAATTTTAATGATTTAATTAATATTATGATATTAAGTAAAAAAGCATTTAATACGTATAATTTTTCTCCTACTGCCTCTCTCTGTAGCTCTCTCTATATATGCGATTTTACTTCTTCCTCTGCTCAATTTTATATG
>JASVEL010007147.1:0-158125 GCA_032618575.1 Nicotiana noctiflora
ACAAGTGCCGTCGGATGCTTCGTACGGCAGGGATCTTGGAGTCTAGTGGGGTATCTTTCACTACCTTTCAGTTTCAGGGGCCAGCCTTCGCTTGGTGGGAGGCTTATGAGCGCCGCAGGCCAGCCGGAGCAGCACCACTATCATGGCCGGAGTTCTCTACTATGTTCTTGGAGAAATGGGTGCCTCGATCTCAGAGAGAGGAGATGCGTAGGCAGTTTGAGGGTCTCCGTCAGGGGGACATGTCAGTGTCAGAGTATGAGATCAGGTTTACAGAGTTGTCGAGATATGCACCGTGGTTGTTTCATTCAGACGGAGAGAGGATTGGGCGTTTCGTGGACGGCCTCATTTATCCCATTCGTATTCCGATGACTCGGGAGAGGGTTTTGAGTCGTACATTTGAGGATGCTGTGGATATTGCTCGCGACATAGAGACAGATCGTCGCCGGGAGCGGGATGAGAGGGAGGCCAAGAGGCCTCGAGGAGCAGCTAGTTCCAGTGGCACTCAGACCAGAGGCCAGAGTCAGCAGAGCCGAGGTCGCTCTTTCAGGTCTTCGCAGTCGGGCCGCTCAGATCGTCGCAGATGGTCTCCTAGACAGGATTATCAGGGTTCGCACCAGAGCCAGCCAGCTCTCAGTGCCATGCCAGCTCAGAGTTCTTCACAGGCCCCATCCGCTCGGGGTTCATCTCGGCCTAGTTCATCAGCTGGCCACTCCAGCGCCAGGGGTCCTTATCAGTCTCAGCCCCCAGCACGGGGAGTTGCTACGAGTGCGAAGAGTTTGGGCACCACCGTAGGGAGTGTCCCCGTCTTGTTTCCGGATCTTATCAGCAGAGAGGGGAAACCTTCGTCATTCGGTCCTTCTACTCCGGCACCCGCCCCGCCGGCTAGGGGTGAGGGTCGAGCAGCTAGGGGTCGCCCTCGAGGGGAGGCCGATCGGGCGGACGAGCTAGATGCTATGCTTTTCGGGGTCGATGCGAGGCCGTTTCTTTCGATGCGATTATCACGTGTATTATTTCGATCCGCCACGAGAGATGCCTCGGTATTGTTTGATCCCGGTTCTACTTATTCTTATGTGTCTACATATTTTGCTCCTCGTTTGGGCACGACCCGAGGGAGTCTTGAGCTGCCAGTGCATGTATCTACCCGGTAGGGGATACTATTGTTGTGGACCACGTATACCGGTCCTGTTTGGTCACTATTGGAGGTCTAGAGACCCGAGTAGACCTATTGCTTCTCAGCATGATTGATTTTGATGTTATATTGGGCATGGACTGGCTATCTCCATGTCATGCTATTATGGACTGTCATGCTAAGACGGTCACTTTGGCTATGCCGGGCATTCAGAGGATCGAGTGGCGAGGCACGACTGAGTATGTACTTAGCAGGGTAATATCTTTTCCTCAAGGCCCAACGAATGGTTGGGAAGGGATGTCTCTCTTATTTAGCATTTGTGCGGGAGGTCGAGGCCGAGACTCCCAGTATTGATTCTGTTCCCATTGTGCGAGACTTTCCTGATGTGTTTCCCTCAGACCTGCCGGGCATGCCACCGGACAGGGATATTGATTTTGGGGTCTATTTGGTGCCAGGCACTCATCCTATTTCTATTCCTCCATATCGGATGGCACCAGCTGAGCTGAAGGAATTGAAGGAGCAACTCCGGGAACTCCTAGATAAGGGGTTCATTCGGCCGAGTGTGTCGCTGTGGGGTGCACCAGTCCTGTTTGTTAAGAAGAAGGATGGATCCCTGAGGATGTGTATTGACTACAGGCAGTTGAACAAAGTAACAGTGAAGAATAAGTATCCTCTGCCTCGTATTGATGATTTATTTGATCAGCTCCAGGGAGCTAGGGTGTTCTCGAAGATTGATCTTCGTTCAGGCTACCATCAGCTGAAGATTAGAGAGTCCGACATTATGAAGACTGCATTCAGGACCAGATATGGTCACTATGAGTTCCTTGTGATGTCTTTTGGGCTGACCAACGCCCCGTCAGCATTTATTCATCTGATGAACAGAGTGTTCAGGCCCTATCTTGATTCATTTGTGATTGTATTCATTGATGATATTCTAGTCTAATCTTGTAGCCAGGAGGAGCATGCTCGGCACTTGAGTATTGTGTTGCAGAGATTGAGAGAGGAGAAGTTGTATGCCAAGTTCTCCAAATGTGAGTGCTGGCTTGAGTCCGTGGCATTCTTAGGGCACGTGGTGTCCTGTGATGGTATTCAGGTAGATCCGAGGAAGGTCGAGGCAGTGCAGAGTTGGCCCAGACCGACCTCAGTTACTGAGATCCGTAGCTTTCTGGGATTGGCAGGGTATTATCGCCGATTCGTTCAGGGATTCTCTTCTATTGCTTCACCCTTGACTAGATTGACTCGGAAGGGTGTTCCTTTCTTATGGTCCGAGGAGTGCGAGGAGAGCTTTCAGAAGCTCAAGACAGCACTGACCACAGCACCAGTTTTGATTCTGCCGTTAGCTTCAGATCCTTATACTGTGTATTGTGATGCCTCAGGAGTTGGCATTGGTTGTGTGTTGATGCAGGAGGGTAGGGTCATTGCTTATGCTTCTCGTCAGTTGAAGCCCCACGAGAAGAACTACCCTGTTCATGATTTGGAGCTAGCGGCCATAGTTCATGCTTTGAAGATTTGGAGGCATTACCTGTATGGTGTCTCTTGTGAGGTGTTCACGGATCATCGCAGCCTTCACTTATTCAGACAGAAGGACCTTAATTTGAGACAGCGGAGGTGGTTGGAGTTGCTTAAGGATTATGACATCACTATTTTGTATCATCCGGGAAGGCAAATGTTGTGGCCGATGCTTTGAGTCGGAAGGCAGTTAGTATGGGCAGCCTAGCTTTCATCCCAGTTGGGGAGAGGCCATTTGCTTATGACGTTCAGGCCCTAGCCAATCGGCTAGTGAGGTTGGATATTTCAGAGCCGAGTCGAGTGTTGGCTTGTTGTGTTGTTTCCCGATCTTCCTTATATGATCGCATCAGGGAGCGACAGTATGATGACCCACATTTGCTTGTCCTTAAGGACAGAGTGCGGCATAATGATGCTAGAGATGTGACTATCGACAGTGATGGTGTTCTGAGGATGGCAGGGCCGTATATGCGTGCCCAATGTTGATGGTTTGCGGGAGTTGATACTTGAGGAGGCACACAGTTCGCGGTACTCTATTCACCCAGGTGCCGCAAAGATGTACCAAGACTTGAGACATCACTACTGGTGGAGGAGAATGAAGATGGATATTGTTAGACATGTAGCCAAGTGCCTCAACTGCCAGCAGGTCAAGTATGAGCATCAGAGACCGGGCGGTGTTCTTCGGCGTATGGTCATTCCCGAGTGGAAATGGGAGAGGATCACCATGGATTTTGTTATTGGACTCCCTCGGACAGCGAGGAAGTTTGATTCTGTATGGGTGATTGTGGATAGACTGACCAAGTCAGCTCACTTTATTCCAGTTAGTACTACCTACTCATCGGAGCGGTTGGCAGCGATCTTTATTCGAGAGATTGTCCGGTTGCATGGGGTCCTAGTGTCTATCATATCCGACAGGGGTACCCAGTTCACATCTCAGTTTTAGAGAGCATTTCGGCGAGAGATGGGTACGCGGGTTGAGTTGAGTACCGCATTTCACCCCCAGACAGACGGGCAGTCTGAGCGCACTATACAGATTTTGGAGGATATGTTGCGGGCATATGTGATTGACTTTGGTGGTTCATGGGATGAGTTCTTGCCACTTGTCGAGTTTGCCTACAACAACAGTTACCAGTCGAGTATTCAGATGGCCCCATACGAGGCATTGTATGGCAGACGGTGTAGATCTCCCGTCGGATGGTTTGAGCCTGGTGAGGATAGATTGATAGGGACTGAGTTAGTTCAGGATGCTCCGGATAGAGCAAAGTTGATCCAGGAGAGGCTTCGCACAGCACAGTCTCGCCAGAAGAGTTATGCAGACCGTAGGGTTCGAGAGTTGTCTTTCATGGTTGGTGATATAGTATTGCTGAAGGTTTCACCCATGAAGGGTGTCATGAGGTTCGGGAAGAAAGGGAAGTTGAGTCCCAGGTACATTGGTCCTTTTGAGATACTTAGGAGGGTTGGAGAGGTGGCATATGAGTTGGCCTTGCCACCCAGCTTATCCAGCGTTCATCCAGTATTCCATGTGTCTATGCTCTGAAGGTATATCGGGGATCCGTCTCATGTATTAGACTTCAATACCATTCAGCTTGATGGTGATCTATCATATGATGTGGAGCCTATTGCTATTTTGGGTCGCCGGGTAAGAAAATTGAGGTCGAAGGAGATTGCATCAGTTAAGGTTCAGTGGAGAGGTCGACCCGTGGAGGAGGCTACTTGGGAGGTTGAGCAGGAGATGCGGAGCCGATATCCTCACTTGTTTGAGACTTCGGGTATGTTTCTTGACCCGCTCGAGGACGAGCGTTTTCTTAAGAGGGGGAGAATGTGACGACCCGGCCCGTCGTCACGGGAATTTCCACCCCGTTATGTTGTAATTTCATATTTCCTATTTTTATATCAGTGTTAGAGTCCATCGGGGAAGTTAGGAGTGAATTGGATTGAAAATGAGGCATATAGCATTTTTGAAGGCAACTTAAATAAGGAAAGTCAACCCGGAGTTGACTATTTAGTTGGAGATCTCGGAATCGAATTATGATGATTCGGTTAGTTCCGGGAGGTGATTTGGGACTTAAGGGAGCAATCGGAATTGAATTTGGAGGTCCGGTGTAGAAATAGGCTTGAATTGGCTAAGGTTGAATTTTGGCGAAATCCGAATGGTAGGTGAGATTTTGATCCGAGAGTCGGAATGGAATTCCGACAGTTGTAGTAGCTCCGTTAGGTGATTTTGGATGTGCCTGCAAAATTTTAGGTCATTCGGAGGTCGTTTGGTCGGGGTATTGATCGAATGTCGGTTTCGGAAGTTTTGAAGAAACTTAGGCTTGAATCCGTGTGTAATTGGTGATTTTTGATGTTTAGGATGGTGTTTTTATGCTAGGAGCAAGTTCGTATCGTGTTTTGGAGTTTGTTGGTGGGTTTCGTTGGGGTCCCGGGGGACCCGGGGTGGTTTTGGGAGGTTAAACGGGAGGAAATTGGAGTTTGGGAGCTGCTGTCATAAATTGCAGCAGCATTTTCGCTCCTCCGGATTGGGGACCACAGGAGTGGGACTGCAGGAGCAGCACTAGCATCGCAGGTGCGAAAGGGGGCTTGGCCGGGTGGTTGTGCAGAAGCGGATGCTGCATCGCAGGAACGGACCCGCTTCTGCGAGTCCTAGGTCGCAGAAGCGGAAAGGCGGGCGACTGGGGAGAATCGCTGGTGCGGAGGCTTGTTCGCGGGAGCGATCTCGCAGGAGCGAGACCTGGGCCGCAGAAGCGGAACTGGGCGGCTTGGTGTGATCTCGCAGAAGCGACCATTTGGTCGCAGAGGCGGCCTCGCAGAGGCGGATTTTTGTCCGCAGAAGCGGAAATCAGGCGTGTGTTAAAAATAACATAAGGGTTAAAATTTCATAAGTTGCAAAACATTTGGGGCTCGGTTCTTGGAGGCGAATTGGGCGATTTGGGCGAGATATTGCCGGGAGATCATCGGGTTATCATCGGAGGTGAGTTTTATGGTTCCTTTACGCGTTTTTATCATGAAATCCTCCTTTAATTCATGGAAATTGGATCAAATTGTGGGGGAATTTAGCCTAAGCCAGGGTTTTGGTAAATTGCCGATTTGAGCGGGCAAATGGAGTCCGAATTTGGTAAATTTGATATGCCTAGACTCGTATTGAGACGAGGGTTCCGAATATGTAACTTTTATAATTTTTCGAGAAGCGCACCAAAAGTCGAGTTTTGACAACTTGTGGGTTTTGATATAATTTGGGTTATTTCGAATGAATTACGTGAAATTAGCATATATTGATGCGTTCTCTATGATTTTGAGCAGATTTGGCATCCGAGGAGATTGATTTGCGAGGCAAGCGCAAGACGGATTGAAGCTTCTACCGGTTTGAGGTGAGTGGTAGTAGTAAATAATGTACTGAGGGTTTGAAACCCCGTACTAGCACTTCACAGTGCTATATTGAGTTGAGACACGCGTCTTGTGACGGGCGTGGTGAAATTGTGATTAGGGACTTGGACTTGGTCCCTCCCGTCTAATAGAATACTGTGTTTTATGACTGTTAATGAGATTATAACTGTACAATTGGGGCTAATAGCCATGTTTGGGGCCTTGTGCCGATCTGTAGAGCATTAGGGAACCTATAGAGCCAGGTGACCCTTATATCGTGTTGGAAACATACACTCAGCCGTAGCTCTAGCTGTATTGCATAATATGAGCCGTACTAGATGTGTACTTTGAAATATACTACCTAGGGTGGAATTCCCTATTCTAGCTGAGTGAGCCTGAGAGGCCGGGTCTATATTGACTGAGTTAGGGTGGAGGACCCCCTGAGATATATTATATTGGGCCTGAGAGGCCAAGCATATACTGATTGGGATAGGGTCGAGGACCCATTATGAGGTATTATAAATATACCTATATTGGATCGGGCTGCACGCCGCAGCAGTATATATATTGGATCGGACTGCACGCCGCAGTAATATACATGTAATATACATATGGGACAGACTGCACGCCGCAGTATTATTGCGCTTGGGCTGTAGGAGCCCCTTCGGAGTCTGAGTCTACACACATTCTCAGTGAGCACTGGTGTATATTATGGGATCGGGTTGCACGCCGCAGCAGTATAGAGATATATACATATATATATTGGATCGGACTACACGCCGCAATAATATTTGTGTGGATCGTGCTGCACGTCGCAGTATTATAGTGCTTGGGCCTAGGGAGCCCCTCCGAAGTCTGTATACACCCCCATTGAGCGCCGTCGACGTTAAATGGAGCGGGCTGCGTGCCGCAGCGGTATCTATATTGGAGCGGGCTGCACCCCGCAGCATTAAACTTATTCATATCCTACTACCTACTTGAGTACTTATACATTATAGACATAGGTATGTGTCTTTATATATTGAGATGGCCGTAGGGGTAGGGGTGAGGGTTGGATCAGTGTGGAATCTTGTAGAGATAAATGGGGATTGGATCTTAGAGTACTACCATAGTGATGACGTACCTGTGAGGGTTGCCTTAGAACTGCTAAGTGATAGCACAGGAGTTCTTACTTTCAGTTATTATTTATTATTGTTACTCACTGAGTTGAAATATACTCACCCCACTCCCTGCACTTTTTGTGCAGATTCACAGGTGCTCGAGAGCGGTTGAGTTGTTGTTGCTGCCTGCTCACATCTACTTCTTGCGGAGATTACGAGGTAGCTGCCAACGTCCGCAGAGCCTGTTTTCTCCTTCTTTATCACCCTGTTGATTTCTTTTGCCCGTTTAAGCATTTCAAAATACGAAACAATAGTAATACTTATACCAACAGCGGGGAGACCAAGTCCCAAAATATACTAACTCCCATAGACCGAAGGGTCAAGAGTCATGAGCCTCTAAAGAACATAAGTGTAATAAAGTTTATAACAAACTCAGTGCGGAAAGGAAAGACAACAAGATAAGAAATGACAGCTAGAAGGGGAGTCAGGTCCTGCGGACGCTGCGGCTACCTCGACTATCCCGCACAATGCCTCCAAGTAGCTACCGAATCAAGTCTGCTGAGAGGTACCTGGATCTGCACACAAGGTGCGGGGAGTAAAATGAGTACTGCCAGACTCAGTGGTAATAAACAAGGGTAAGACAGCGCAGATAAGAAATCCGCAATAAAGCACTATGTAAAACTATAATCGGCTACCCTGTCATAGAATCAATATTCACTGTACCTGTGCCAACAATTACCAATAAATAGCATAACAGCTAGCAGATGTAGCTAAATGCAATGCAATGCATGATATGACCGCTACGGCGTGTAGCCCGACTCCAATTTTGGGTACCCGTGCTCACTGTGGGGGTTCAGACTCCGGAGGGGCTCCTACAGCCCAAGCACATCTCATAGAGATATTCCTGCGGCGTGCGGTCCGATCCAACATATATCTCGTCGCGGCGCGCGGCCGATCCACTCTTAGTCGGCTAATATGCGAGATACGGCCTCGCGAGCTCAAAAGTAGTTTTTGAAAACTCTTTTATCATTTTTCAGTTGGAAAACAGTAATATCAAGTTCCAGAGATTGGAATTAGCATAATAACAAAAATAGCTGCGGACTAGTAGTAAACTAGCATGTCTATATGATAAGACAATGATAACGATCCTCGCGGGATCCAATAAGTGGCTCACGGCCCACAAGTATACTCAACCGCCCAAGAAGGGGGTTCAACGGCTCGAGAATAGGCAATAATACAGTATCAACAGGTCGGACTAATATATAGTCTCCAGTTCATGATCGACCCCGCACTCTCAAGAGTGTGCGTGTCTCGCCGCTATACAGCGTCACAAAGTGGTATACCGGGGTTTCGAACCCGCTGGTCATCACCCACATCTATTACTCACCTCAATATAGCGCGACGACTACTCCGCAATGCCCTTGCCACGAGAATCAAGCTCCGCACGCGTAGAATCCGATCAAATATAGTAGAAACACAACAAATTAGGCCAATGGGACGACACCCAATCAATACAACTCAATTTACATCAAAATTCCCAAAGTTGTCAAAACCCGACTTTCGGTACGCTTGTCGAAAAATTACAAAAGTCACATATTCGGAACCCTCATCTCAATACGAGTCTAAGCATATCAATTTTACCAAATTCGGACTCCATTTGCCCATTCAAAACCTTGATTTTCTAAAGTTCAAGCCTAGGGCTAAATCATCCATAAATTACCCCAAATTCCTCCATTTTCATGATATAATTGCATAATATTACCAATACTAATCATAGTTTAAGTCCATAGTTGATTACCTGATGATTTCCCTTGAATTTCTCTTCAAAATCGCCCAAATCGCCTCTAAAGCCGAGACCCAAATGTGTGAAATGTTCTGAAATTTTTCTAACTTCTGATACACTTAACTCACAGCGATTTTCGCTTCTGCGGATAAAATTCCGCTCCTACGAGTCCGTATCCGCGACCAAAGGGTCGATTCAGCGATTCCAGGCCTAGCCGGCCAATTCCGCTTCTGCGAGAATAGGACCGCTTACGCGCGTCCGCTTCCACGATTTATTCCTCGCTTCTGCGAAAACTCCCGCTTCTGCGCACCAGAGTCCGCTCCTGCAGACTCGCCCAGGCGGTCAATAATCCGCTTCTGCGGACCTTCCCATTTTCCATCTAGTCCGCTTCTGCGATCACTGGCTCGCACCAGCGATGCCGCTTCAGCGGAAAGGAGTCCGCTTCTGCGGTGCCAAGCGCTCCTGCGCTCCTCAGTCCGCTCCTGCGGACTCGCCTCCGCGCCCAGCTTTCCGCAGGGGCGAAAATGACAGAACCAGAACTCTTCAACCTGCAATTTCCATGATTTTCTTCCGTTTAACCATCCGAAAACACCCCGAGGCCCCCAGGACCTCATCCAAACACACCAACACATCTTAACACCTTATTCGAACTTGCTCCAATCCTCGAAACACGTCTAATAACACCAAAACCCATAATTCACATCAAATTCAAGCCTAAATTCCTTAAAACATTCCGAATTACACATTCGATCAAAAACCCGACCAAACGACGTCCGAATGACCTGAAATTTTGCAGGCACATCCAAAATCACCTAACGAAGCTACTGCAACTGTCGGAATTCCATTCCGACCCTCGGATCAAAATCTCACCTACCGTTCGGATTTCGCCAAAATTCAACCTTAGCCAATTCAAGCCTATTTCTACACCGGGCCTCCAAATTCAATTCCGATCGCTCCCCTAAGTCACAAATCACCTCCTGGAACTAACCGAATCATCAGAATCCGATTCCGAGCCCTCTAGCTAAATAGTCAACTCCGGGTTGACTTTCCTTATTCAAGTTTCCTTCACAAAGGCTATATGCCTCATTTCCAATCCAATTCACTCCTAACTCACCCGATAGACTCTAACACCGATATAAAATCATAAAACATGTATTTACAATATAACGGGGTGGTAATTCTCGTGACGACGGGCCGGGTCGTCACATTCTTGAAGTGAATATGGTAGCTGGCATAATAAGTCTAAATAGAGACAAGTGGATGACAAATGAATATTGTTGTGACAAATGAAAAAATAATAATAGTCATCATTATGGTAACTATAAAAATGAACTAATGCAATCTCCTTAGACCTCAATTTTCTCACCTGACGACCCAAAATAGCAATAGGCTCCACATCATAGGATAGATCACCATCAAGCTGAATGGTACTGAAGTCTAATACATGAGACGGATCTCCGATGTACTTCCGGAGCATAGACACATGGAATACTGGATGAACGCTGGATAAGCTGGGCGGCAAGGCCAACTCATATGCCACCTCTCCAGCTCTCCTAAGTATCTCAAAAGGACCAATGTACCTGGGACTCAACTTTCCTTTCTTCCCAAACCTCATGACACCCTTCATAGGTGAAATCTTCAACAATACTCCGTCACCAACCATGAAAGACAACTCTCGAACTCTACGGTCCGCATAACTCTTCTGACGAGACTGTGCTGTACGAAGCCTCTCCTGGATCAACTTTGCTCTATCCAGAGCATCCTGGACTAACTCAGTCCCTATCAATCTAACCTCACCAGGCTGAAACCATCCCACGGGGGATCTACACCGCCTGCCATACAATGCCTCATACGGGGCCATCTGAATACTCGACTGATAACTGTTGTTGTAGGCAAACTCAGCAAGTGGTAGGAACTCATCCCACGAACCACCAAAATCAATCACACAAGCTCGCAACATATCCTCCAAGATCCGAATAGTGCGCTCAGACTGTCCGTCTGTCTGGGGGTGAAATGCTGTACTCAACTCAACCCGCGTACCCATCTCTCGCTGAAATGCTCTCCAAAACTGAGAAGTGAACTGAGTACCCCTGTCGGATATGATAGACACTGGAACTCCATGCAACCGAACAATCTCTCGAATAAAGATCGCTGCCAACCGCTCCGATGAGTAGGTAGTACTAACTGGAATGAAGTGAGTCGACTTGGTCAGTCTATCCACAATCACCCATACAGAATCAAACTTCCTCGCCGTCCGAGGGAGTCCAGTAACAAAGTCCATAGTGATCCTCTCCCATTTCCACTCAGGAATAACAATGCGCTGAAATACACCACCGGGCCTCTGATGCTCGTACTTAACCTGCTGACGGTTGAGGCACCGTGCTACATGTCTGACAATGTCCATTTTCATCTTTCTCCACCAATAGTGTTGTTTCAAATCTTGATACATCTTAGCGGCTCCTGGATGGATAGAATACCGCGAGCTATGGGCCTCATCCAGAATCAACTCACGAAGGCCATCAACATTGGGCACACATATCCGGCCCTGCATCCTCAATACGCCGTCACTATCAATGGTGACATCTCTAGCATCATCATGCTGAACTCTGTCCCTCAGGACAGCAAAATGTGGATCATCATACTGGCGCTCACGAATACGATCATATAGAGATGACCGAGATACAACACAATACAATACCCTGCTGGGCTCCGAAATATCTAACCTCACTAGCCGATTGGCTAGCACCTGAACATCATAAGCAACTGGCCTCTCCTCAGCTGGAATATATGCCAAGCTCCCCATACTGACCGCCTTCCGGCTCAAAGCATCGGCCACCACATTAGCCTTCCCCGGATGATATAATATAGTAATGTCATAATCCTTCAGCAACTCAAGCTATCTCCGCTGTCTCAAATTAAGGTCTTTCTATTTGAACAAGTGCTGGAGACTACGATGGTCGGTATACACCTCACAAGACACGCCGTACAAATAGTGCCTCCAAATCTTTAATGCATGAACAATGGCGGCTAGCTCCAAGTCATGAACAGGATAGTTCTTCTCTTGCGGCTTCAACTGCCGAGAAGCATAAGCAATTACCTTTCCTTCCTGCATCAACACACAACCTATCCCCACTCTCGAGGCATCACAATAAACGGTATATGAACCTGAAGCTGATGGCAATACTAACACTGGAGCTGTGGTCAAAGCTGTCTTGAGCTTCCGAAAGCTATCCTCGCACTCATCCGACCACACGAATGGTGCACCCTTCTGGGTCAATTTAGTCAATGAAGAAGCAATGGATGAAAATCCCTGAACAAACCGGCGATAATACCCCGCCAAGCCAAGAAAACTCCTGATCTCTGTAGCTGAGGACGGTCTAGGCCAACTCTGCACCGCCTCTATCTTTTTCTGATCAACCTGAATACCATCACGAGACACCACATGTCCCCGAAATGCTACGGACTCGAGCCAAAACTCGCACTTGGAGAATTTAGCATATAGCTTCTCCTCCTTCAATCTCTGCAACACAATACTCAAATGCTGAGCATGCTCCTCCTGACTACGGGAGTAGACTAGAATGTCATCAATGAACACAATCACAAATGAATCCAAATAGGGCATGAACACACTGTTCATCAGATGCATAAATGCTGCTGGGGCGTTGGTCAGCCCAAAAGACATCACAAGAAACTCATAATGACCATATCGGGTCCTGAATGCAGTCTTCATAATATCCGAGTCCCTGATCTTCAGCTGATGATAGCCTGAACGAAGATCGATCTTAGAAAACACCCTCGCACCCTGTAACCGATCAAACAAATCATCTATGCGCGGTAGAGGGTACTTGTTCTTCACTGTCACTTTGTTCAATTGCCTATAATCAATACACATTCGCATGGAACCATCTTTCTTTTTAACAAATAATACCGGCGCACCCCACGGAGACACACTAGGACGGATGAAACCCTTATCCAGAAGTTCTTGAAGCTGCTCTTTTAGTTCTTTCAACTCGGCTGGTGCCATTCGATAAGGGGGAATGGATATGGGCTGAGTGCCCGGCATCAAGTCAATGCCAAAATCAATATCCCTGTCCGGCGGCATGCCCGGCAGGTCTGAGGGGAATACATCTGGGAAGTCCCTCACAACGAGTACAGAATCAATGCTAGGAGACTCAGCTCCCACATCTCTCACAAAAGCTAAGTACGATAAACACCCTTTTTCAACCATCTTCTGAGCCTTTAAGAACGAAATAACACGGCTAGGGACGAAATCGGTCGAACCCCGCCACTCAATCCGAGAAATACCAGGAATGGCCAACGTAACTGTCTTAGCATGACAGTCCAATATAGCATGGTACGGAGACAACCAGTTCATACCCAATATAACATCAAAATCCACCATACCCAACAATAACAAATCTGCCTGGGTCTCCAGACCCCCAATAGATATAACACAGGATCTATAGACATGATCCACAACAATCGTATCACCCACGGGGGTGGATACATAAACAGGTAAATCAAGACTACCACGAGTCGCACCCAAGTGATGTGCAAAATAAGATGACACGTAAGAATATGTGGATCCCTGGATCAAATAGAACAGAGGCATCTCTGTGACAGACAGAAATGATACCCGTAATCACTGCATCGGAGGCAAGCATCACGCCTGTCAGGAAGTGCATAGAACCGTGCCTGGCCTCCACCAGATCTCTCCTCGCCCTTGGGGCGACCGCGAGAAGACCGACCTCCACCTCTACTAGACTGAGATGGTGCTGAAGAGGAGGGCTGATCCCTCTGCTGAGTCCTGCCCCTACGTAGTCGAGGGCACTTGTCACGCCCCAAATCGAGGGACATGACCGGCGCCTGACCGGGTTGCCCCAGTCAAGCGGACCTGGGTGCTTTTCATTCCCACGCGTTACCCCTGTGATGACTGCTTCTCATGTGGCCTCCTCAACTTGTTGACTTCGCCACAATACTTTAACAGAGGCAACTTCCTTATTTCTCAACTTACGGACTTGCCTATCAAGAACCACGAGGCCTCTTGGCCTCCCGCTCCTCTCTCTCTCGGCGACGATCCGCCTCAATGGAGCGTGCCATATCAGCAACCTGCTCAAACGATGATGACAGAACTCGCTCGCTGGTCATAAGAATACGGATAGAGTAGTTGAGGCCATCAATGAACCTCCCGATCCTCTCCCTATCAGTGGGGATCATCCATGTGGCATGCCTAGCCAACTGAGTGAATCTAAGCTCATACTGAGTCACAGACATGTCGCCCTGAATCAACCACTCGAACCGGCGACGTAGCTCCTCGCGACGAGACTGAGGTACATATTTCTCTAGAAAGAGACTAGAGAACTGCTGCCATGTGAGAGGTGCTGCTCCTGCAGGCCTACGCCTCTCAAACTCCTCCCACCAATCAAATGCGGGACCGGTGAACTGAAATGTAGTAAATGAAACTCCGCCGGACTCAAGAATACCGGCCGTACGCGGCATTTCGACACTTATCCAAGAAACCACCGGGCATCCTCGCCCTCAATGCCACCTGAAATGGGGTGGTCGAAGTCTACCAAATCTCTCAAGACGACGGCTGCTCGTCATCGGGCATAACCTCAACCATATGCTCTGGAGCTGGAGCTGGTGCAGGTGGAGGAATAACCGGTGCAACCACCTGAGCGGGGACCGCCTCTGGTGTCTGAAGTCCCCGAACAACCGGGTCAGGTGTGCGAGCTGCGAGGGTCCAATGACCACCCCTGTCTGAGATGTCGCTACGGTGGCGGTGGCTGAAACTACCCGAGCCAAGCCGGAACACGCCGATAATATTTGAGCAAGAGTCTCCCGAAGACCCGGGAATAGCAATAGATATAGTCCGGCCCTGAACTGGGGCTGCTGGAGCATCAACCACTGGGGGTTGCTCCTGAACTGGTACAACGGGCGGGTCAGCTGGCACTGCCTCAGCCGCCCTACCACTACCTCTAGCACGACCACGCCCACGGCCTCTAACAGGTGGCAATGGAGGTCGTCCACCTCGTCCTGATGCTCGCGTTCTCGCCATCCGCGAGAGAATAGAATATAGAAGTTCAGTTCTCGGAACAACAAGATCGCACGACAAAGTTCAAGAAAAGTGAAGTTTTCCTAAAGGTTCGCAGCCTCCCGAGGATAAGTACGGGCGTCCCCGTACCGATCCACAAGACTCTACTAACCGGCTCAAGACTCACGAGGCCTAGTAAACCTAGGCTTTGATACCAACTTGTCACGACCCCAAATCCGGTCGTGATGGCGCCCAACACATTGCTAAGCCAGCCTGACCAATCAATATCAACAACGGAGCTAGAAGCTCTCTTTAACCCATTTAAGCATTTCAAAATACGAAACAATAGTAATACTTATACCAACAGCGGGGAGACCAAGTCCCAAAATATACTAACTCCCATAGACCGAAGGGTCAAGAGTCATGAGCCTCTAAAGAACATAAGTGTAATAAAGTTTATAACAACTCAGTGCGGAAAGGAAAGACAACAAGATAAGAAATGACAGCTAGAAGGGGAGTCAGGTCCTGCGGACGCTGCAGCTACCTCGACTATCCCGCACAATGCCTCCAAGTAGCTACCGAATCAAGTCTGCCGAGAGGTACCTGGATCTGCACACAAGGTGCAGGGAGTAAAATGAGTACTGCCAGACTCAGTGGTAATAAACAAGGGTAAGACAGCGCAGATAAGAAATCCGCAATAAAGCACTATGTAAAACTATAATCGGCTACCCTGTCATAGAATCAATATTCATTGTACCTGTACCAACAAATACCAATAAATGGCATAACAGCTAGGAGATGTAGCTAAATGCAATGCAATGCATGATATGACCGCTACGGCGCGTAGCCGACTCCAATTTTGGGTACCCGTGCTCACTGTGGGGGTTTCAGACTCCGGAGGGGCTCCTACAGCCCAAGCACATCTCATAGAGATATTCTGCGGCGTGCGATCCGATCCAACATATATCTCGGCGTGCAGCCGGCGGCTCGATCCACTACTAGTCGGCTAATATGCGGATACTGCCTCGCGAGGCTCAAAAGTAGTTTTTGAAGACTCTTTTATCATTTTTCAGTTGGAAAACCAGTAATATCAAGTTCCGGAGATTGGAATTAGCATAATAACAGAAATATCTGCGGACTAGTAGTAAACTAGCATGTCTATATGATAAGACAATGATAACGATCCTCGCGGGATCCAATAACTGGCTCACGGCCCACAAGTATACTGCAACCATCCGAGAAGGAGGTTCGACGGCTCGAGAATAGCCAATAATATAGTATCAACGGGTCGGACTAATATATAGTCTCCAGTTCATGATCGACCCCGCACTCTCAAGAGTGTGCGTGTCTCGCCGCTATACAGCGTCACAAAGTGGTATACCGGGGTTTCGAACCCGCTGGTCATTACCCACATCTATTACTCACCTCAATACGGCGCGACGACTATTCCGCAATGCCCTTGCCACGAGAATCAAGCTCCGCACGCATAGAATCTGATCAAATACAGTAGAATCACAACAAATTAGGCCAATGGGACGACACCCAATCAATACAACTCAATTTACATCAAAATTCCCAAAGTTGTCAAAACCCGACTTTCGGTACGCTTGTCGAAAAATTACAAAAGTCACATATTCGGAACCCTCATCTCGATACGAGTCTAAGCATATCAATTTTACCAAATTCGGACTCCATTTGCCCATTCAAAACCTTGATTTTCTAAAGTTCAAGCCTAGGGCTAAATCATCCATAAATTACCCCAAATTCCTCCATTTTCATGATATAATTGCATAATATTACCAATACTAATCATAGTTTAAGTCCATAGTTGATTACCTGATGATTTCCCTTGAATTTCTCTTCAAAATCGCCCAAATCGCCTCTAAAGCCGAGACCCAAATGTGTGAAATGTTCTGAAATTTTTCTAACTTCGGATACACTTAACTCACAGCGATTTTCGCTTCTGCGGATAAAATTCCGCCCCTGCGGAACCGCTTCTGCGACCAAAGGGTCGCTTCAGCGATTCCAGGCCTAGCCGGCCAATTCCGCCTCTGCGAGAATAGGACCGCTTACGCGTGTCCGCTTCCGCGATTTATTCCCCGCTTCTACGAAAACTCCCGCTTCTGCGCACCAGAGTCCGCTCCTGCGGACTCGCCCAGGCGGTCAATAATCCGCTTCTGCGGACCTTCCCATTTTCCATCTAGTCCGCTTCTGCGATCACTGGCTCGCACCAGCGATGCCGCTTCAGCGGAAAGGAGTCCGCTTCTGTGGTGCCAAGCGCTCCTGCGCTCCTCAGTCCGCTCCTGCGGGCTCGCCTCCGCGCCAAATTTTCTGTAGGGGCGAAAATGACAGAACCGAACTCTTCAACCTGCAATTTCCATGATTTTCTTCCGTTTAACCATCCGAAAACACCCCGAGGCCCCCGGGACCTCATCCAAACACACCAACACATCTTAACACCTTATTCGAACTTGCTCCAATCCTCGAAACACGTCTAATAACACCAAAACCCATAATTCACATCAAATTCAAGCCTAAATTCCTTAAAACATTCCGAATTACACATTCGATCAAAAACCCGACCAAACGACGTCCGAATGACCTGAAATTTTGCAGGCACATCCAAAATCACCTAACGGAGCTACTGCAACTGTCGGAATTCCATTCCGACTCCCAGATCAAAATCCCACCTACCGTTCGAATTTCGCCAAAATTCAACCTTAGCCAATTCAAGCCTATTTCTACACCGGGCCTCCAAATTCAATTTCGATCACTCCCCTAAGTCACAAATCACCTCCCGGAACTAACCGAATCATCAGAATCTGATTCCGAGCCCTCTAGCTAAATAGTCAACTCCGGGTTGACTTTCCTTATTCAAGTTTCCTTCACAAAGGCTATATGCCTCATTTCCAATCCAATTCACTCCTAACTCACCCGATAGACTCTAACACTGATATAAAATCATAAAACATGCATTTACAACATAACGGGGTGGTAATTCTCGTGACGACGGGCCGGGTCGTCACATGATCCTTGTCTACTTTTGCGGAGACTACGAGGTAGCTGCCAGCGTCCGCAGAGCCTGTTTTCTCCTTCGTTATCATCTTGTTGGTTTCCTATTTGCTTAGACTTGTTTGTATTAGGATGCTATTCTGTAGAGGCTCAGTCTCGTGACACCACGATATGGTTGAGACCGTATTTTGTATGCTTTACATTCCGCTTATCACCTAATATGATCATTTACTGTTTAAGTTTAATTTGATTAATAACTGGCTGGTTTAAGGGATGATATGGTCAGGCTTGCCTAACATTGTGTTGGGCGCCATCACGACCAGGGTTTGGGTCATGACATTCAGGTACATTGCACATTATTTTCACACCCTTTCAATTTTAGTTCCCTTTTTAAAAAAAAAATCAGTGTTTTGCTTTTGTTTAGTTAATTAGCAACTATTCTAGGGTAAAAACTACACCTTCAACAATGGATACAAACTTTTAAAATATTTCAACTCTATATTCATCTTTTTAACTGACTTATCTTTCTTCTAATTTTGATTTTGTATCGAATTTGTGCCCACTAAGATACAACAATGATGACTCAATATTTTGAAAGATATTGCATCATCTAGAACTCAAGAAACTAAGGAACAATGACTCGTTGATAGGAATCTGCGATGTCGCTATAGATATGCACAAATGTCACAGAAGAGAAAACAATCATTTTTGCTGCAATTGCAAACTAAGAGAGCTGAATCAAAAAAGTAGCGACTTAGACATCATTCAGGTAGTCCTCAATGTAAGTTGGTACTCAATTTCATACATAAACTGTTCTTACAGTTGTTGATTCTCTGAGACACCATATTTAGATACATGCATATATAGGTATAATTTGATGCATACATTGGTCTACCATTCTTAAAGCTACTTTTTAAATTGTAGGATAAAGATGATCATTCAACCTAAAATATAGTTTATGAGGAAGTCATTCAAAAACCGCTCTCTTAAATTTGGTATAGTTATATCAATGATCATTCATTACTTCTCTTTCCATAAAAATTTAATCATTAATTCTTATCCCTTGACTCTACGAACTGCTTTATAGAAGTGATTTAATTTTCTACAGGCAGAAATCCAAATAGAGAGGCAAAGGATACTTCTTTTGGATACTTCTAAATCACATGTGGAATCAATACGTGCTGGAGGGAGATATGACTTCATTGTGGAACATGATGTGAAAGAACTTGGTGCACACACGTAATATTCATGATAAAATTCGTGTTCTAGGTTGATAGGAACCTTCTACCAATAAGATAGTTCACTTATTCAATTGCTTCACTTTTTAGGTTGGTATGCACTGCTCTTTATAGTGACAACGATGGTGAGCGTAAATATCTTCCACAATATTTCAAATTTATGGTCGCGAACCCACTTTCTGTTAGAACAAAGGTACATCCAAAAACCTGTGTTGTTTTAGTAATTTTATTGTTTTGTGACAGGATTCTATATACTTTACTGTGACGACCCAAAGGGTCATCACTTATTTTATTAACAATTTCGAGCTTCTGAGGCCTTGAAAACCTCATTCTATGTTGCCTCGATTTGCGTGCACGATCCGAGCATGTAGCCGGAAAGATTTTGTGATAGAAAATATGAATTCTATGAGAAATGTGGATAAAAATGATATTAATATTGATATGGTTGACTTCGGTCAACATTTTTGGTAAACGGATCCGGACTCGAGATTGGATGGTCCCGAGAGGTCCGTAGGAAAATATGGGACTTGGACATGTGTCCGGAGTCGAATTCGAGGCCTAGAGCCCAAGTTATGAATTTTTATGTGAAATTGTTTTTGATGCAATTATTAAAGGAAATAAATTGATAGACATTGGTATCGGGCTCGTATTTTGGTTCCGACGCCCGGTACAAGTCTTAAATATTATATATGTGATTTCTGTAAAGTTTGGTGACATTTGGATGTCGTTTGAGATGTTTTGGACCTTGAGTTCCAAGTTAAGAAGTTTTGAAAATCAAAACTATGAAAACCATGAGTTTGGGGCTTGATTTGATTGAAACGAAGTGATATTGGCGATATGATCGCACGAACAAGTCCATAATGTGTTTTTGAGGTTGTGTGCATGTTTGGTTTGGAGCCCGGGGGGCTCGGGTAAAGATTTGATAGGCCGTTGGATGAAAATCTGAATTTTGAACTGCTGGTTTTTTTCACCCAGCTGTTGGCTTCGCAATTGCGAAGAATTTCTCGCAATTGCGAAGGTGATAGACCAAGGCAGGGTTCGCAAATGCGAACCCCTGATCGCAAATGCGAAGGAGCCTGCCCAGCCATGCTTCGCAAATGCGAAGCTTTCTTCGCAAATGCGAAGGATGCCTGCCCAGCCAGGCTTCGCAAATGCGAAGCTTTCTTCGCAAATGCGAAGGAGCCTGCCCAGCCATGCTTCGCAAATGCGAAGCTTTCTTCGCAAATGCGAAGAGCCTTGTTCGCAAATGCGAACATTTTGTCGCAAATGCGAACTTCCCACCCTTAGCTTATTTTTCAAACTCCAGAAATTGGTCGGGGTTCGCAATTGCGAACCCATGTTCGCAAATGCGAACACGGAGACCTGAAAAACACGAATTTCAGTCATTTCTTCATTTTTCACAAAACCAAAACACCCAATTGCGACTCTTCAAGGATTTCTTCTTCACCAAAACGATTGTAAGTCACTTTTTACTTAATTCTTTCAATTCCTAACATCATTAAACATGTTTTTCATTAGAAATCAAATGTTTTCATGGTAAAATTCTTGTTTTTGGTTAGAAAATAGGTTTTTCATAAATTGGGGAATTGGACCTCGAATTGAGGTCCGATTTTGAAACAAATTATATACATGAACTCGTGGGGGGATGGGTAACCGGATTTTGGTCCTAACCCCGAATTCCGACCATGTGGGCCCGGGGTTGAAATTTACTATTCATGGCGAATGTTGTAAAAGTGTTATTTGGTATTAAGAATTAGTTTGTGGAGTAGAATTGATGATATTAAATCAATTGTGTATAGATACGGTTGGATTGGAGCCAAATTGAAAGAAAAGACATTTCCACGGATTGGATTGTTCATAAGCATTCGAGGTAAGTGTTTGTTCTATCCTAGCTTGAGGGAATAGGATTATGTGTTATGTGCTATGTGATCGAGTGCGGTGTATGGGCTGTGGTGACGAGCATCCATACATTGGCGTCTAGTATGACCGTGAGTCGTTGGAAAATGATATTTTGAGATATATTATAGGTGAATTGTTGTTGTTCTCCCTTGTTGGGACTTGTTGTGCAGATAATTATTGATTGCCCTTGATGGGACAAATTATGAATTGTTGTTTCTTTCTCTGCCCTTAACTGTGATTGTTATTTGGGTGAGGAAGAGTGATAATGCACGAAGGGTGATGCCGTGCCATGTTTATTTATTTATGCACGAAGGTTAATGCCGTGCCATGTTTATTTATTGAACCATGTACGAAGGATCATGCCGTACTATGGATGTGAGGATGAGAGTAAAAGCACGAAGGGTGATGCCGTGTACTTTATTTGTTTATTTGGTGAGGATGAGAGTAAAAGCACGAAGGGTGATGCCGTGTACTTTATTTGTTTATTTGGTGAGGATGAGAGTAAAAGCACGAAGGGTGATGCCGTGCAATTGCTCGTTATTTCTTGAAGTGATATTATTCGTGTTTACATTATGCTTTGTTTTCTTTGTGAAATTATTAACTGTGGTTAGTTGTTAAATTCTTTAAGATATTTCTTATTGTGTTATTACTTGATTATTTCTTGTTATTTTGTGGTACACATATATATATTGAATTGCACAGGTTTATGGGAGTGTCTGGTCCTAGGCTTGTCACTACTTCGCCGGGATAGGCCAGGCACTTACCAGCACATGGGGTCGGTTGTGCTGATGCTACACTTCTGTGCGTTTTTGCACAGGTCCAGGTTACGATCAGGAGCAGCAGCAGCAGCAGTAAATAGATTGCGTGGGAGTTGATTTCATTTGAGACCGAGGTAGCTTGCAGACGTCCGCAGACCCGGCGTCTCTTTCTTTATTTATGTTTATAGCTGTAGTCTCATTATTCCGAGACGAACAGAATTATGTTATATTTTCTTCAGACTTTTATGTGTAGTATTCCATAGTAGTTGTGAGTTGGTGACTCCACGTCTTGGGTAGAGGATTTCAGTATAATTTTCACTTTGTGATTTGTTGTATCCATTTCTATAAAGTATTCCGCATTTATTTAATTAAAATCGTGTTATAAACAGGATAGTATGAATACAGTGGCTTGCCTAGCTACCACGAGTAGGCGCCATCACGATCCCGATATTGGGGGAAAAATCCGGGTCGTGACAAGTTGGTATCAGAGCTCTGGGTTACATAGGTCTCACCACTCACGAACAAGCTTAGTAGAGTTTGAGAGGTAGGTACGGAGACGTCCGTACTTGTCCTTCAGAGTCTATTGAGTTAGGAAAAAGTCTCTCATTTGTTCTTTCTTGTCGTGCTACTTGTTCCTCAATTACTGATTGAATTTCTATTCTGTCCTTTCGCAGATGGTAAGGACACGCACTTCTTCGTCCGCTGACCAGCAGCCTGAGCCCCAGACAGCTCCTGTGAGGGGCAGGGGCCGAGGCCGTACTAGAGGCCGTGGTAGGGGTAGAGCTCAGCCCCAGGCAGCTACCCCGGAGGTGGAGCCCCATATTGAGATTGACGAGGAGGTTCCGATTCCAGCAGCTCCAGTGGGCCCAGCTCAGGTCCCAGGAGAGGCTTTAATTACCCCAGATCTCCGGGATGCTTTGGTCAGAATAGCGGGATTTATGGATAGCATTGCCAGAGCGGGTCTATTATCAGTTGCCCCAGCTACTTCTCAGGCTGGAGGAGGGGCCCGGACTCCTATTGCTCATACTCCAGAGCCAGTAGCTCCTCAGCCTCAGGCACCAGTAATCCAGCCAGCTGTGGCCACTCAGTCTGGTACCACAGCTCATGCCGGCGATGGAGCGGCCATGACTTCTGATTCGTTATGGAGGCTTGATCGGTTCTCCAAGCTATTTACCACTACATTCAGTGGAGCCGCATCAGAGGATCCTCAGGACTTTTTATTCGGTTGCCATGAGATTCTCAAGACTATGGGGATCGTGGAGACAAACGGGGTTGACTTCTGTACCTTCAGACTTGCAGGATCCGCTAAGACTTGGTGGAGAGATTATTGCTTGACTCGTCCAGCAGGGTCCCCAGCTCTATCATGGGACCGGTTTGCGGAACTATTTATGGAGAAGTTTCTCCCTGCTACTCGGCGGGATTTACTTCGGAGGCAGTTTGAGCGCCTCCATCAGGGCACTATGACAGTTACACAGTATGAGACGAGATTTATCGACTTGGCTCGTCATGCAGTGGTGATACTTCCCACGGAGCGGGAGAGGGTCTGCAGATTTATAGATGGGCTTAATCGGCCGATTAGACTCCAGATGGCTATGGGCGTGGGGAGTGACATATCATTTCAGGAGGCAGCCAATGCAGCACGCAGAGTTGAGATGGCTCTTGCTAGGGGAGGCGGTTATTCTTCGGATAAGAGGCCTCGTCATACAGGTAGATTTGGTGGTTCTTCCTCTGGTAGCAGAGAATCCTTTGATAGAGGCCAGTCTTCCAGGCCTTTTCATTCCGCCCTTCAGGCTTCACGGGGTGGATCAGGTGATCGTGGTTCTCGGGGGTATTATTCAGACCAGCCTCCTATTAATGCTCAGCCTCTTCAGAGTGTTCGTGGAGGCCACTCAGGTCGTCAGGGCCAACAACCCTATCAGTCTACGAGTTGCTACGGTTGTGGTGACCCAGGTCATTTTATCAGGTATTGCCCTCGAGCAGCGGGCAACTCTCAGCAGCGGGGTCCTCGTCCTATGATTCGAGGCCCCAGCTGACCCTCAGCCTGCCCAGCCAGCCAGAGGCGGGGGTAGATATTATAGAGGTGGAGGTCGAGACCGTAGAGGTGGAGACCGTCCAGCGAGAGGTAGAGGTCAGCCAGTTGATGGTCGTCCTAGAGACGCAGCTCAGAGGGGAGGTGCGGATCCCCGATTCTATGCTTTACCAGCCAGGCCAGAGGCAGAGGCATCAGATGCTGTGATTACAGGTACTATTCTTGTGTGTGGCAGAGGTGCTTCGGTATTATTTGACCCTGGATCTACATATTCCTATGTGTCTTCCTACTTCGCACCGTATTTAGCTGTGCCCAGCTATGCTCTGGATATTCCAGTTTATGTGGCTACGCCAATGGGTGACTCTATTGTAGTCGATCGGGTGCATCGTTCGTGCGTAGTTATATTTGGGGGTCTTGAGACCCGTGTTGATCTGTTGCTCTTGGATATGGTAGATTTTGATGTCATATTGGGGATGGACTGGTTGTCCCCATACCATGCTATTCTTGATTGTCATGCTAAGACTATCACCTTAGCCTTGCCAGAATCACCCCGATTAGAGTGGAAGGGTACCTCAAGCCACTCCGTTCGCATTGTTATTTCTTATGTTAAGGCTCGACGTATGGTCGAAAGGGGTGTCTAGCTTATTTGGCTTATGTTCGTGATTCCAGTGCGAAAGTTCCTTCCATTGATTCGGTCCCTATTGCACGGGAGTTTCCTGAGGTTTTTCCTTCAGACCTGCCGGGCATGCCACCCGACAGGGATATTGATTTCTGTATTGATTTGGCACCGGGCACTCAGCCCATCTCTATTCCACCCTATCGTATGGCCCCGCCGGAACTAAAAGAGTTGAAAGATCAGTTGCAAGACCTTCTTGAGAAGGGTTTTATCAGGCCCAGTGTTTCCCCCTGGGGAGCACCTGTATTATTTGTAAAGAAGAAGGATGGCTCGATGCGAATGTGTATTGATTACGGCAGTTAAACAAGGTGACTATTAAAAATAAATATCCACTGCCGAGGATTGATGATTTGTTTGACCAGCTCCAGGGAGCGAGGGTATTCTCTAAGATAGACTTGAGGTCGGGCTACCATCAGCTGAAGATCAGGGCGGCTGACATTCCTAAGACAGCCTTTCGCTCTAGATATGGGCATTATGAGTTCTTGGTCGTGTCCTTCGGGTTGACCAATGCCCCAGCAGCATTCATGGAGTTGATGAATCGGGTATTCGGGCCTTACTTAGATCTGTTCGTGATAGTCTTCATAGATGACATCCTGGTGTACTCCCGCAGCCAGGAAGAGCACGAGCAGCACCTCGGAGTGGTTCTTCAGACTCTGAAAGATAATCAGCTATATGCCAAATTTTCTAAATGTGAGTTCTGGCTGAGTTCGGTAGCATTTATGGGTCATATTGTATCCGTGGAAGGTATTCGGGTAGACCCGAAGAAGATTGAGGCGGTCCGGAATTGGCCTCGACCAGCTGTGACCGAGATACGGAGTTTCTTGGGATTAGCGAGGTTACTACCGTCGTTTTGTAGAGGGTTTTCTTCCATTGCGGCCCGATGACCGGGTTGACCCGAGAAGGGTGTTCGGTTTCGGTGGTCGAGGAGGTGTGAGGCGAGCTTTCGAAGCTCGAGACGGCCTCGACCACGGCACCGGTGTTAATACTACCTACGGTACGGGGCCTTATACGGTTTATTGTGACGCATCTCGTACGGGGCTTGGAGCGGTATTGATGCAGGATGGTAAGGTTATCGCTTATGCTTCGAGGGAGTTAAAAATACATGAGAAGAATTATCCAGTTCATGATCTTGAATTAGCAGCGGTGGTTCATGCCTTAAAGATCCTGGAGGCATTATCTATATGGTGTGACATGTGAGGTGTACACCGATCACAAAAGCCTACGGTACTTGTTCAAACAGAAGGAGTTGAATCTACGACAGCGGAGATGGTTAGAGTTGCTAAAAGACTATGATGTTACTATATTATATCATCCAGGTAAGGCCAATGTGGTGGCCGATGCATTGAGTAGAAAGTATGCCAGCATGGGTAGTCTTGCATATATTCCGGTCAATCAGAGACCATTAGCTCTAGATGTCCAGGCCTTAGCCAACCGGTTCGTGAGATTAGACATTTCTGAGCCTAGCAGAGTGTTAGCCTGCACGGTCGCTTGTTCTTCTTTATTAGAGCGTATCCGTGAGAGGCAATTTGATGATCCTCATTTGCGTGAGTTGAGAGATACGGTACAGCGGGGAGGTGCCACTCAGGTAAATCTAGATGATGATGGGGTATTGAAATTGCAGGGTCGAGTTTGTGTGCCCAATGTCGCAGGAATTCGAGAGTTGATCTTAGCGGAGGCCCACAGTTCGCGATATTCTATTCACCCAGGCGCCGCGAAGATGTACCAGGACTTACGACAACACTATTGGTGGCGCAGAATGAAGAAAGATATCGTTGCGTATGTCGCTCGGTGTCTAAATTGTCGGCAGGTGAAATATGAGCACCAGAGACCTGGTGGTGTGTTCCAGAGGATTGAAATTCCCGAGTGGAAATGGGAGCGGATCACTATGGACTTCGTTACTGGACTTCCTTTGACTCGGAGGAAATTTGATGCTATTTGGGTCATTGTTGATAGGCCGACCAAATCAGCACACTTTATTCCAGTATCTGTCTCCTACTCGTCGGAGAGGTTAGCGGAGGTTTACATTAGGGAGATTGTTCGTCTCCATGGGGTGCCAGTATCTATTATCTCTAATCGGGGAACGCAGTTTACCTCGCGGTTCTGGAGAGCGGTCCAGCGGGAGTTAGGCACCCAGGTTCAGTTGAGTACAGCATTTCATCCTCAGACGGATGGCCAGTCCGAGAGGACTATTCAGATTCTTGAGGACATGCTTCGAGCCTGTGTTATTGATTTCGGAGGCTCGTGGGATCAGTTTCTACCATTAGCAGAGTTCGCCTACAATAACAGTTACCAATCTAGCATCCAGATGGCTCCGTATGAGGCGTTGTATGGTAGGCGATGTCGATCACCGGTCGGATGGTTTGAACCGGGAGAGGCTCGGTTGTTGGGTACAGATCTAGTTCAGGAGGCCTTAGATAAGGTCAAGACTATTCAGGAGAGATTGCGTTCAGCTCAGTCTAGGCAGAAGACTTATGCGGATCGTAAGGTTCGAGATGTAGATTTCATGGTTGGTGAACGAGTATTGCTTCGGGTGTCGCCTATGAAGGGCGTGATGAGGTTTGGGAAGAAGGGCAAGCTCAGCCCTAGGTATATTGGCCCATTTGAGATTCTAGACAGAGTGGGAGGGGTGGCTTACGGATTAGCTTTGCCGCCTAGTTTATCAGCCGTGCATCCAGTTTTCATTGTATCTATGCTTCGGAGATACCACGGCGATCCCACACATGTGTTAGACTTCAGTACTGTCCAATTGGACAATGATCTATCCTACGAGGAGGAGCCGGTGGCTATTCTAGACCGGCAGGTTCGACAGTTGAGGTCGAAGAGTTATCCTTCTGTGCGTGTTCAGTGGAGAGGTCAGCCTCCTGAGGCATCGACCTGGGAGTCCGAGTCTGATATGCGGAGCCGTTACCCACACTTGTTTCCTGACTCGGGTACTTCTTTCTTTTGTCCGTTCGAGGACGAACGGTTGTTTTAGAGGTGGAGATTGTGACGACCCAAAGGGTCATCACTTATTTTATTAACAATTTCGAGCTTCTGAGGCCTTGAAAACCTCATTCTATGTTGCCTCGATTTGCGTGCACGATCCGAGCATGTAGCCGGAAAGATTTTGTGATAGAAAATATGAATTCTATGAGAAATGTGGATAAAAATGATATTAATATTGATATGGTTGACTTCGGTCAACATTTTTGGTAAACGGATCCGGACCGAGATTGGATGGTCCCGAGAGGTCCGTAGGAAAATATGGGACTTGGACATGCGTCCGGAGTCGAATTCTGAGGCCTAGAGCCCAAGTTATGAATTTTTATGTGAAATTGTTTTTGATGCAATTATTAAAGGAAATAAATTGATAGACATTGGTATCGGGCTCGTATTTTGGTTCCGACGCCCGGTACAAGTCTTAAATATTATATATGTGATTTTTGTAAAGTTTGGTGACATTTGGATGTCGTTTGAGATGTTTTGGACCTTGAGTTCCAAGTTAAGAAGTTTTGAAAATCAAAACTATGAAAACCATGAGTTTGGGGCTTGATTTGATTGAAACGAAGTGATATTGGCGATATGATCGCACGAACAAGTCCATAATGTGTTTTTGAGGTTGTGTGCATGTTTGGTTTGGAGCCCGGGGGCTCGGGTAAAGATTTGATAGGCCGTTGGATGAAAATCTGAATTTTTAACTGCTGGTTTTTTTCACCCAGCTGTTGGCTTCGCAATTGCGAAGAATTTCTCGCAATTGCGAAGGTGACAGACCAAGGCAGGGTTCGCAAATGCGAACCCCTGATCGCAAATGCGAAGGAGCCTGCCCAGCCATACTTCGCAAATGCGAAGCTTTCTTCGCAAATGCGAAGGATGCCTGCCCAGCCAGGCTTCGCAAATGCGAAGCTTTCTTCGCAAATGCGAAGGAGCCTGCCCCAACCATGCTTCGCAAATGCGAAGCTTTCTTCGCAAATGCGAAGAGCCTTGTTCGCAAATGCGAACATTTTGTCGCAAATGCGAACTTCCCACCCTTAGCTTATTTTTCAAACTCCAGAAATTGGTCGGGGTTCGCAATTGCGAACCCATGTTCGCAAATGCGAACACGGAGACCTGAAAAACACGAATTTCAGTCATTTCTTCATTTTTCACAAAACCAAAACACCCAATTGCGACTCTTCAAGGATTTCTTCTTCACCAAAACGATTGTAAGTCACTTTTTACTTAATTCTTTCAATTCCTAACATCATTAAACATGTTTTTCATTAGAAATCAAATGTTTTCATGGTAAAATTCTTGTTTTTGGTTAGAAAATAGGTTTTTCATAAATTGGGGAATTGGACCTCGAATTGAGGTCCGATTTTGAAACAAATTATATACATGAACTCGTGGGGGGATGGGTAACCGGATTTTGGTCCTAACCCCGAATTCCGACCATGTGGGCCCGGGGTTGAAATTTACTATTCATGGCAGAATGTTGTAAAAGTGTTATTTGGTATTAAGAATTAGTTTGTGGAGTAGAATTGATGATATTAAATCAATTGTGTATAGATACGGTTGGATTGGAGCCAAATTGAAAGAAAAGACATTTCCACGGATTGGATTGTTCATAAGCATTCGAGGTAAGTGTTTGTTCTATCCTAGCTTGAGGGAATAGGATTATGTGTTATGTGCTATGTGATCGAGTGCGGTGTATGGGCTGTGGTGACGAGCATCCATACATTGGCGTCTAGTATGACCGTGAGTCGTTGGAAAATGATATTTTGAGATATATTATAGGTGAATTGTTGTTGTTCTCCCTTGTTGGGACTTGTTGTGCAGATAATTATTGATTGCCCTTGATGGGACAAATTATGAATTGTTGTTTCTTTCTCTGCCCTTAACCTGTGATTGTTATTTGGGTGAGGAAGAGTGATAATGCACGAAGGGTGATGCCGTGCCATGTTTATTTATTTATGCACGAAGGTTAATGCCGTGCCATGTTTATTTATTGAACCATGTACGAAGGATCATGCCGTACTATGGATGTGAGGATGAGAGTAAAAGCACGAAGGGTGATGCCGTGTACTTTATTTGTTTATTTGGTGAGGATGAGAGTAAAAGCACGAAGGGTGATGCCGTGTACTTTATTTGTTTATTTGGTGAGGATGAGAGTAAAAGCACGAAGGGTGATGCCGTGTAATTGCTCGTTATTTCTTGAAGTGATATTATTCGTGTTTACATTATGCTTTGTTTTCTTTGTGAAATTATTAACTGTGGTTAGTTGTTAAATTCTTTAAGATATTTCTTATTGTGTTATTACTTGATTATTTCTTGTTATTTTGTGGTACACATATATATATTGAATTGCACAGGTTTATGTGAGTGTCTGGTCCTAGGCTTGTCACTACTTCGCCGGGATAGGCCAGGCACTTACCAGCACATGGGGTCGGTTGTGCTGATACTACACTTCTGTGCGTTTTTGCACAGGTCCAGGTTACGATCAGGAGCAGCAGCAGCAGCAGTAAATAGATTGCGTGGGAGTTGATTTCAATTGAGACCGAGGTAGCTTGCAGACGTCCGCAGACCCGGCGTCTCTTTCTTTATTTATGTTTATAGCTGTAGTCTCATTATTCCGAGACGAACAGAATTATGTTATATTTTCTTCGGACTTTTATGTGTAGTATTCCATAGTAGTTTGTGAGTTGGTGACTCCAAGTCTTGGGTAGAGGATTTCAGTATAATTTTCACTTTGTGATTTGTTGTATCCATTTCTATAAAGTATTCCGCATTTATTTAATTAAAATCGTGTTATAAACAGGATAGTATGAATACAGTGGCTTGCCTAGCTACCACGAGTAGGCGCCATCACGATCCCGATATTGGGGGAAAAATCCGGGTCGTGACATTTACATTCTAAGCATCAGGAGTAATTCTTTACTATATTTTCCTACTGTTCTAATATATTTCATATTTTCTTCTTTATTGTTGATTTATTTCTCAAGTCTGGATGTGCTTTTCAAGATAATAACTCTTGTTTGTTTCTGCAGGTTCGCGTTGTTAAGGTAGGTTGGTTCAAGCTCATTGAGTGTAAGTCCATTATCTTATGTTCTTACTGGTAGGCTGAATATCTTAGGAAAATAGGTCAAGAAATGTCAGTTTTGCAGTTATTATTTGCCAGTGAATGCCAGTTTGTGATAACATAGCATCCGACTTACCCGTTTTGTAAATCTGCAACGTACTGCCACCAATCTCATTTGCTTATATGCAATGTCAGTTATTTCAACTCATTAGGGCAGTTTTCTGTCACTAAAAGGATAATGTGAGATCGCATTTGATTTTTAATATTACAAACCATCTTGTCTTTTGAGAATGATCTACCAGAAGCACCAATATCAACTTCTACATTCTAATACTTTTGCTGTTCATGACAGTTAAGTCTTTTTCCATCCCATGAAACTACCTTACAAGAAACAAATTTTTGGCTAAATCTTAACTTATTTTTCCCTCAGTATGCCGGGTTCTCCATCCTTATCATATATGATTTAAATTCCGTCCTTTATTTTAAAGTTTCGAACGGATTCTTTTGGGATTTGAAAGTGAGGCACGAGAGAGAAGAATTTCCTCAAACTGTTGGATGCTCCGTCTGTTCAAGTGAATGCAATCTAATCTTCAATTGACTTTCATGGGAGGATTGCAATTTACTATGAAGAAACCTATATGCTTTGGTTATAAAAAGCTAACAGTGACAATTAATTAGTGTTTCAGTACCGAGCTTTCCATTATTCAATTTCTTATGAGAGGCATAATCAGAAGGTGAGGATTTTATTTACTTCAACAATATTACATTATTGACATAGGATTATTCTTGTGCTCAGAAAGATTAAAAAGCATCTGCTTTGTACTCCCTACACAACCCAAGATAAGCACGAAATAAAACCTCTCTTCTTGATTTTTCAGTTTCATGTCCATTGCTGCTTTATTTGTTGTTGTAAAATTTTGCCTTTCTCCGACTTTTTGTTTCGGAGTATCTATAATTGGTACTTTTATTAATTTATTTTGTTTTATCTTATTTACTTCAACCCACTCAATATCCGAGAGAGGGTAGGCTTTTGGCGGCCGCAGAGACAGCGGATAGCTCTTTGTGAGGGTAGTTGTACGATCGTCTGTCTGTTCAGCACTCGAAGCCCAATAAATATTGCTCTTTTATTGACTTTCATTTTTTCTTAGTTTCTTTGTATTGAGGAGTCAAAACAATTCTGTTTCAATATCTACGTGTGTGCACTTGTACGTATGATATATGGTTCTGTCATGCTTATATAATGGGTACTACATGCCTTATGTTATCTACTAAAAGGCTAAATATCTATCTTTTGTACATACTAAAGTGCAATGATTTGCAGATATTGTGACAGAGTAAATTGAGGGCCTTATTGAGGCCTATTCCAGGTTGCAATATCGGAATGGTTTTCTTGAGGTGATCTATCTTTAGTTGCTTCATTCACTTTTTCTGTTCACATATTACTCCATTGAGATGCAAGGTAAGGCTGCGTACAATAGACCTTGTGGTTTGACTCTTCCCCGGACCCCATGCATAGCGGAAGCTTAGTGCACCGGGCTACCCTTTTATATTGCTCTGCTGAGATAACAAGAGTTCCAAAGTTTAATTCTAACAAGCTTCTTATAATGGGTTACACTACACTACAAATCTCTTTTGCATAGCGTGCTCACCTCTTCTAAAAGAAAATAATGAACTTTTATGAGATCCTCTGCAGTTTTGTGCCTAAAACTAAATGCAATTTGTAGTAGTTCCTTAATATGCAACGACTAATGTTATTTGACAGAGATGGAAAATTTGTCAGTATAGAAGTGGCACAAAAAAGTATTATAGAGCCTTCAAAAATTGGTTCTCTACAAATAACACCCATATTTCTATACTAATCAAGTCCTCATAAGTGCACCAAAATTTCATTAGATATCAACACAAAATTGTTCTCCACAACTTCAAGCCTTTTTTGCCCATTTCCCTTCAAAGTATAAATAGTCAAGGAACTGCATTCAATAGAGCAAGACTCTAGGTTTAATGTCTTTTATCTAAGGTTTAAATTTAAAGATCTATATTTGAGGTTCAGAATTAGCCATAATGTTTATTTTTGGTATAGTCACTCTTCATTAAGATTGCACTTTATGAAAGGTGTAGCTTATTCAATTGAATCAAAATTTTATGAACCGCTAAAAGGAACATTCTTGGTAAGAAAATGCACAAAAATGAACGATTTATATGTCAGTTTTACCTTAGTTATATTTTATTTTTTTAGTAGATTATCTCTTATCATAGGATGCTAAACCTTAGAAACCAAAATAGTCAAATACACGCTTGCATGTTTACTGTAATTTCCATCTTTCATAAAGAAGAGTAATAGCTATATTTTTCTTTGGCAGGATGAAAGAAAAGCACCTCATCTTTACGTGGAACTGGATTTCATTGAGGTGAAATTTTCAAATGCTTAGTCCCTGAATTGTCATATCATAAATGGGGTAATATTGTTGGCATTTTGAAAAATACATTGCACTTTCTTGGCTCGAATACATCAGTTCGAGATGTTTGTCTCACAGGTGACAAGCAAGAAGGCAGCTTTTATTGATACCTATAGTCAGTTAAGGGATAAAGTTGGTGACACAACATCAATCTCATCAGGTAATGAACATGTTCAACGCTTGCAAATAGACAAATGTTCTTCTCTTGTGGACTGCCAACTTGGTGATCCCTGCCCTTCATTTATCTTGGGCAAATATTTGATTATATTTCCTTGACGATGTGCCATGTTGTTGAGTCTGAGATGGATACATCAAGCATTTAATCTCTTCCATTTAACTTTCTGAACCATGTCATTTTTAATACAGTAATTGCTTTATTTTATCTTCTTAGTATATGTTGAATCTGTAGGAAGAGAAACCATTGGTTTTTAAAGGGTCTCATGTGACAAAAGGGTGTGCTTTTTGTGAAACAGAATTTTAATTTTTTTCATAACTACATGATTTTTTTTTGATAAGTCAAAATTTCATTACTAAACACCAAGTTGGTGTCAAAAGAATGTACAAGTAAATTATAATTTTAACTAACTCGAATCGGGTCATCCACGATCATGTAACAAGTGCGTCAGTTATCTATACAATAACGTATTTTCTCTACACCAGAAATCCAAATGAAATAAAAAGATTTTTTATGCCTTTTACATAAATTTTCACTTATTTGAAACAATTTTGTTCTATTAATTTTTCATCATAAGTACAAAAAAGAGACATTTGTGTTGTTTCCCTCTTTTCACTATTTCATGAAATCTAATTTGTTTTTATTTCTTGAATTTGGTATAAATTGATTATTCACTAAAGATTCGAAATTCAAAGGAGTCCGATGAGTGAGGTATGTATATTAGTCTTGAGCAATAACAACTCCCTGAACAATTTAGATTTAAGGAATGTGCTATGTAGCAATAATGTCTTGTAGAGTCGTACTCTGCACAAATAATTATTTGGTTTCTTTGAATATCTGGCTTATGGAACTTCAGTTTGGCACTTGTAGTGTTATTTAGTAGAGAAAAGTAGGTTCTTTTGCCTTCTCATTTCCTCTCCTTTTTGTGATGAGTAATAAAAAGAAAGTTTATTTACAAGCACCAACACTAAATGATATTGAGATAAAAAAGAGCAGTCCAATATACAAGACATCCCGTATTCGGGCAGGACCTGGAGAAAGGCCTCACCCCGAGAGGTGTTGATGTAGACGGCCTACCTTAATTCAAGCATTGGTGGCTGCTTCCATGGTATGTACATGTGACCTATAGGTCATATGAATATAAATTTACCATTTGCTCAAAGTTCCCCTTCTAAGCTAATGCTGAGATGATATAAAAAATCCGGTATAAGTCCATATTTTATTTTTATAGTAGTGATAGAAACTATATCAATATATCTACTTTCATAACCGTGTATATTCTTGATAATTTGTAACTCATATGAATGTGCTTATTTCTTTGTTTAACTTAAGGGTAAGTAAAATGTATCCCTAGAGATCATTTGCATTAAATTTTGGCATATCCATATAACATTAGGAGTTAGCTTATCAAAGAAAAAGAACCAAGGAATAGCATTTCTCCAAATTTTCCGTAATTGTTGACCGATTTAATCTTAAGGATAGGACGATTTTATACTCTTTAATTTATAATGCATCCTTAGATTATAACAGTAGTGTCTTCTCCTTTAATGACATCGTTCGATCTTCTCTAAGGGGGTGTACCTCGACACTTGGGTATAGTCTTCTAGAATAGTTTATTTTCTCTCGGGGTCTCTCTCCCCCTCTGTTTCTCTAACTTATCTTTATATCATGGTATTTTTTAAATTTGTGGTGCGAGACTTGTATTAATTAATACTTTCAATACAAATAATATTTAATATTTTGTTCTCTTTTCAGAATAGGACCAAGAACCTCTTTTGATGGAAGCAGGACGAATACAAAATGGTGATATTTCTAGGCTTCCAGCAATGCACAAATTTTTATAATACTCTTTATGGTTTTTAATGGGATTATGTGATTTATGTTTTTCGTACATGGTGTAAGTACTCAAAAACATAATACATATGATTGATCATATGGTATAAAATGATGGGTAGGAGATGAGGAATTAGTCATATGCTTTTATTAATATAAAAGCACAACAAAATGAAATATTAGCTCAACAAAATGCTTTTATATTTCTATCACTATTGATCAAAAACAACATTATTCTGTTGTGTTTGTGAAATTATTGTTATCCTTGACTATTTATTGCTATTTCGAGTCTTAATCACATGTAAACATACCAATTATAGTTTAAATTGTTGGGCCCATGCTATGCACGAGCAAAAATCATCTAGTATATATATATATATATATATATATATATATATATATATATATATATATATATATATATATATATATATATATACTTATCAAGGGCTTCTTAAATATTTTTCGTATGCACCCTAAATACAAAAGCTGACTTTCTTTAATTCTTTGATGTCCTAAATTCAAAACCTCTCTCCTACAACTTTTATAATTCAATTGTACTTTTACCTTTTCTTGACTTCAATGATTGTATAATTATTTAGTAGTCCACTAGTTATATTTTTATAACCTTTCTGAATTTAATTATAATTTAATACTTCTACATAATAGTAAACTTAAAACTTAATTAACCCTTTTTTCAAATTCTCAACTCATTCAAAAGTCTGAATATTTATTAACCCCCCACCCTCCACAAATAAAGTATCAAACTCTTTTGCATCCCTTCAATTTAGTTAATTCTTTTTCAGTTCTCTGCATGTCTTCTAAATTTGATAGGCTTATTTGGTGACGACGACGATGAATGTATTTGAGTATCTTCTTCTTTGATTTTATTTGAGTCAATTTTTTCATATTGAAAATATTATGCTAGAAATATATTATAAACGTTTATATTTTTAATTTATGTAAATTATACCGAATTTGCAATTGTCTCTTGCATCACTTTGAGGAAAAATCGTTAGAATTATATTTCAAGTATGTAACATACTATATTAGCTAAGGAGACAAGATTTTTATTGATTCAATATTAATTTTGTCATATTGTTGTGACGAATGGTCATCACCTATTTTTTTATTCATTCTGTGCGCTCGAGGCCTCAAAAATCTCATTTAGAGTCGCCTCGATTAGCATGCGCAATCCGGACGCATAGTCGAAAGCTTAAATGTAAAATTCTATGAAACAATACTAAATTTTGGTATTAAAATAAATAAAATTTTATTTCGGTTGACATTTTAGGCAAACGGGCTTGGACCCGTGATTGAACGGTCCTGTAGGATCCATAAAAAAATATAGAACTCGGACGTATGCCCAAAATCGAATTCCGAGGTCCCGAGCCTGATAAATAATATTTTTAAGGAAATTGTTTTTCAGAAATTGTTAAGGAAGAATTGAAATAAAAATTGATTAGAACGTATTGGTATCGGGTCCGTATTTTATTTCTGGCATTCGGTACAGGTCTTATATATGATTTAAGATATTTCGGTAAAGTTTGGTTGAAATCGGACGTCGTTTGACATGTTTCGGGCTTAAAGTTCTAGATTTAAAACTTAATGAAATTTGAAGAAAAACTCCTATTTTTGAGGGTTGATTCATTGTTTTGATGTTATTTTGGTGATTTAATAGCATGGTTAAGTTTACAGGATATTGTTGAGCTAGTGCATGTGTTTGGTTAGGAGCCCCGAGGACTCGGGAGTGTTTCGGAGTGAGTGGCTTTGGACTTAAGAAAAATTGCAGATTTTGCTTAAGTTATTGCAGGTCCCATTTCATCGTCGTGTTCTTCCTCCCACGTTCGCGATGCTTTAATGTGACGACTCAAAGGGTGTTGGCCCAAGTTCAGTTGAAGTTTTGAAGATTGACAAATGAACTCAGGGAAGGACCTGGTCCGTCATGAGAGACTCAGTTAGTCATAACCATTTCACATGGAAGGCACGTGAGGAAGATATGTACTGAAGATTATGCAACAAATATCTTCTGAATGGAATCGAAAAGGTTACATTGAGTTCTAAGGAGGACAGTCTCCTTATGATAAGAGAACACAATCCTAAGCTAGGATAAGGATGGGAGTTTGTATTAGTTAAGGACTCAAATCGACTAAGGAAAAGCATTGGAGTCTCGATCAAACTCTAACTGCTGATCTATTAAATAACTAAGTTGTTCTCTTTTACAGGTAATGCACATAAGCAGAAGATAAGCATATTTGAGAGCAAAAAGATCAAGTCTGATTTGCAAGCAACATATGCTAGATACAAGTGTGCATGTCTGAAGCTACATGAACTAAGATAGATGAACCAGTTTCATCATTGTGCTTATTCTAAGTTTAGTTCAATTGTAGTAGGTTTTCATATTGTACCCTTTAGCTTTCTTAGAAGCAATTGTATTCGGTACTCTGAGTATTCAAGTTAGAGTTAACTTGAAAGTGTCGCAACAGTTGAGACTGTGTGCCATAATGGGATTACAGTTAATCCTTAGGTTTACAAAGAGTCTTTCTAAATACAGTTTTTGGCTTAGTGATTTTAGTGAAATTCGGGAAAATCCTACTGAGTAGTAGGTCGTGGTTTTTTCACCTTTTGATCTAGGTGTTTTCTACGTAAAAATATCAGTGCACTTTACTTTCAGCATTTATTATTTCGCAAACTGCTGTAGTTAGAATACTTAGAAGAACCGGGTTCTTCTTACGCGAAAATTAGGTACCACTCAAATCACCCCCCTCTTGTGTGGTATTGAAGTTTAAAACATCAATTGATATCAGAGCAGGTTATCCTTGAAGAGGTTAACACCTTAGGAAAAGATTAACATGAGTGCACCATATGGGAATTGGGAAGGGCCATCTACTGCTAGGCCTCCTCTCTTCAATGGCCTCTACTACTACTGGTGGAAAAATAAAGTGAGGGACCATATCATGGACGAAGACTATGAGCGTTGGGATATCATCACTGATGGTCCTTTAGCCACAACCAAGAAGAATGCTGAGGGAGTGGATGTTCCAAAGACAAGAGTAGATTGTACTGCTGAAGATCTAAGGAAATGGGAGAAAAATGCAAAATCCAAGAAATGGTTGGTGTGTGGACTTGGTCCTGATGAGTACGGCAGGATTCAAGGTTGTGCTACTGACAAGGAGATTTGGGACACTTTACAAGTGGCTCATGAAGGAACACCTCAGGTGAAAAGGTCAAGAGGAACACTGTTATATTCTCAATATGAGAATTTTACTATGAAAGATGGAGAAACTATCCAAGAAATGTATACCAGGTTCACTACACTGACAAATGAACTTGGGTCTCTTGGAAGGACTATCCTGGAAGAAGACAAGGTGGAGAAGATTCTAACTAGAGTTCTACCAATCTCCTGAGAAAGCAAAAGCACTGCCATTCAGGAATCAAAGAACATTGCTACCATAAAGTTAGATGAACTAATTGGAAATCCCACAGCCTAAGAATTGAGAAGGCAAACAATGAAGATAGATGCTCTAAAGAAATAAAGAAGTCTAGCTCTCAGAATTTCAGAAGGATCAGATCTTTAAGATGATGAAATGGCTATGATAACCAGAGATTTCAAGAAATATCTTATGAGAGGAAAAAATGCTTCAAATGGAACAACATTCAACAAACCTAGGGCTCTTGAGAAACAAACCAATGAAGGTTGTTACAAGTGTGGGAAGACTGATCACCACATCAGAAACTGCCCTTAATGGGAGATTGAATGGAAGAAGTAAAGAGTAGGAAGAACGAACAGGTTCAACTAAAAATAAATAAGGGATCAACTAAAGCTATGGTTGCTGCATAGGGAGAAACATCGGACGAGGACTCAGAAAATGAAGCTGAAGATGAGCAAGCTCTTATGGTCATCGGAGAATCAAAAGATGAACATGAGGTAAGTATTCTACACTTTGAAGAAAATATTAAGTTCTTGTCTAAAGAAAAATTGGCTGATTTGCTGATGGACTTCATAGATGAGTCTGAAATAATAAATAGTGAGAAAGATGTTCTGTCTAAGGAATGTGTTATCCTAGAAGAGAAATGTAAAAGGTTAGAGTCTAGGGCTGATGAGGGTGACAACACAAATACTGAGTTGAAGAACCAGGTTCATCAACTTGAAAATAAGATTCTAGAACTCAAATCTGAAAATATTAAACTGAAATTAGGGACAGGTAAGAAAAAGGTTGATCAATCATTTCTCACCCTAGAAGAAAATCTAGGAAAAATGAAAGATGAACTGTACAAGAAAGATGAATTGATTAAAGTCTTAAAAAAGATTTAGGAAAGGTAAAGCATGAACTAGACAAAACATGCAAATGGAACAAGGCTTCTGATGCACTCTCCTAGCTGCAAGAAAATCATAATAGCAACAAGAGAGGACTTGGATTTGGGAAACAAGCTCCAAAATGGGATCCCAAAAATAAGTATTTCACACTTCCTATGAATAAGATCTGCACATACTGTGGTAAGACTGGCCATTACAAAAATGAATGTAATGCAAAAGAAAAGGCCAGTCAAAAGAACAAAGCCTTTGTTCAAGAAAAGCACAAACTGCCTGGTTGGGCAAAGAAAAATTTGATTCATCTTTGTGCCCATAGAAAGGGACCCAAACTAGTTTGGGTTCCTAAGACTAACCCATGATTTCTTTTTGCAGGACCAAGTGAATGGAAGTAGCCAAATATGGTACATGGATAGTGGATTCTCAAAACATATGACATGTAATAAGAACCAGTTCCTTTCACTTGAGAACCTAAAAGGAGGTAATGTCTCCTTTGGAAATGGAAAGAAATGTGAGATCATTGGTATTGGAAAGGTGGGAAATACAGACTCTCATTCCATTGAGAATGTCTATTTGATATATGGCTTAAAATATAGCCTGATAAGTGTGTCACAACTGTGTGACAGAGGTAACCTTATGGAGCATGGGTACAAAAGAGGTAAAATTGACAGCACTTTATTCCTAAGGGAAAAAGGTAAAGATCTTCTTATTGTACAAATATATGTTGATGATATAATATTTGGGGCCCCTACAGATAGGTTGAGCAAGGAATTTGCAAAATTAATGGGCAGTGAATTTGAAATGAGTATGATGGGTGAACTAAATTTCTTCCCTTGGCTTACAGATAAAACAAAGCTCAAATGGAACCATGATTCATCAACAGAAATATACAAAGGAACTAATCAAGAAGTTTAAAATGGAGGACTCTAAAGAAATAGATACTCCTATTGCAACTGCCACTAAATTAGATGTTGATGAACCTGGTTTATTAGTTGATCAAAAGTTGTATAGGGGTATTATTGGTTCACTCTTGTATCTTACTACCAGCAAACCTGACACAGTTTCCAGTGTAGGACTTTGTGAACATTTTCAGGCTAATCCAAAAGAGTCTCATTTGACTGCTGTCAAAAGGATATTGAGATACCTAAAAGGGACCACTTAATTTTGCCTATGGTATCCTAAAGGTAATAATTTTGATTTAGTAGGATATGCTGACGCTGACTATGCAGGTTTCCTAGTGGATAGAAAAAACACTTCAGGTATGGCTCACTTTCTTGGTTCATGTCTTGTATCGTGGGCCACTAAGAAACAGAATTCATTAGCTCTATCTATTGCTGAGGCTGAGTATGTGGCTGCTTCTTCTTGTTGTGCTCAACTATTGTGGATCAAGCAATAATTAGTAGACTTTGGTATAGAAGTGGGATGCATACTAATATTCTATAATAACACTAGTGCTATAAGCATGACAAAGAACCCGGTTCATTACAAAAAGACTAAGTACATAGATGTTAGACACCACTTCTTAAGAGACAACTATGAGAAAGGGCTAATCTCCATAGAATTCTGTGCAACTGATAAACAGATAGCTGACATCTTCACTAAGGCAAAGAGAAAATTTTGAAAGGAACAAGTTGGAGTTAGGGGTGATTAAGAACACCTAAAAGGTCCAGTTCAAAAAGCACAATGAAAAAAAAATGTTTGAAAAAAGAAAAATTTGGTTAGGAGTTCTTAATTTTTTTGAATATTAGAATAATTTCTACTCAATCTACTGTAAATAGTATACTCTTGTGACATGTGTCTATGAAATTCACTAATCTCTTATAAATTTTCTATTTTGTCATTTGAGGCATAATCAAGAGAAGTTTCACTTGAAGAACCCGGTTCATCAAATTATGCTCATGAAAAAGTCTAGGTATGTTTCTTTCCTTTGCACAATTAGAAAAATTTAATTATCAATTGTGAGCAAGAATCCTAGATATACCAAAAGTCCAAAAAATTCTATCCTTTGAGCCAATTGAACCAATTTCATTGAAACTAGAAGTCTAAATATAACGACACCCTCTCCTAAATTCTAGCAATTATATTTAATCCCAAAGGAGACCATAACTCTAAATTTATAAGACCTCTATGTGACTACTGAAAAGGCTACAATTTTTTAGTAATAATTACCCTCTTTAAAACCCCCAAAACACTCCTTAATTATCAATTCTTCAAAATCCTTGATCATCCTCTCTCTCGTCTCTGAAACTTTCCAAAGCTTTCCACACCACTAAAATTCTCTTAGGGTTTTCAGAAATTCCTCACCATGACAAATCCCTAAGACAACCCTGGCACTCCACCACCCATTTCACCCAACACCTCATCTTCCACACCACCAGTCGAAAATCCAAAACCTAGATTCCATTGCCAGAAAATGCTAGCGAGGAAAACTGTAGCCACTATTTCTCTAAGGAAAGCCTTGAATGAAAAACTTCAGTCAAGTCAAAAGAAAGCAGGCCATGCAGCTGAGTCCAACTCTAGCTCTGAATCTGATGATTGCATCTCTACCAGTGAAGGAGATGAACCTTGGTCTTCTGAACATGCCAAAACTCAAGAAACCCAAAGGGAGGTAAACACTTGCTATGTTTTTTTCGGATGTGGTTCAAAGGGAAGAAAATCAATTTGTTCTGATAGGGGCTGCTAGAGATATAGGTGGGAGTGATTCTGAAAATTAAGGAAGAAAACGAATAAGGAGACTTTAGCCATATGTGAGAGTGGGGAAGAGGGAGTCTCAAAGTCAGGGGAGGTGGATCAGGTGAGGCTGCTGAGGGGTTAATTAATTTGAGCAAACGACAAGATGAACCTGGTTCATCTGATGAAGAGAGTTTGGATGACTTATTGAAGAAAGTGGGGGCTAGTTATGACCCTAAGAAACGCAAGACTTCATCACAAAAAACCCCTGCTGGATCCAAACCAACCAAGAAAAGCAAATAATCATCACCCAAGTCTACAGTTAGGATTTGAGCTACTAGAATTTGGGTTAGGGAAAGTGAAGCAGAATTGAAAAAGGCTTTAGAAGAAAGTAAGAAAAAGAGGATAGAGAAAGGGAAAGCACAGATAGGAGAAAGAACGGAGGTTGTGGTTGAAGAAGAAGAAGAAGAGATGGAGCATGTCCATCTAGAAAAGAGTCCTACTGTGGAAGTTCCAACTACAAAATCCAAGGGAACCAGGACTTCTGTCAAAAAACCATCCAAGCCAGTGCCTGCTGAACCTATTCTTACCAAGAGAACAAGGTCAGCTGCAAAAGGAAAACAAGTGAAAATTACTGAAGAAGATGGTGAATGGAGTGATGATGAAGGAGATGAATCTGAGAAGGAGCAGGACAGATATGCCATGTTATGCAAGAGGAAAATTTTGAAAGGGAGACTACTCAAGGACTTGGAGGAGCCAGGTATGATAAGGTATCTGACTGCACTAGAAGCACATGGATGGAAGGACATGCTTCTTCAGATGGATGGAAAATTGGATAGAAATGAACTTGTTGAGTTCATGGCAAATGTGACAGTGAAAAATGGGTTGGTGACTAGCAAAGTGAAATGTGTCAAAGTGAAGTTCAGTGTTGCAAAGTTGGGCAAGATTCTAGGCATCCCTAGTGAGGGATATGATGACTATACAAGGCAGAGGTGGCCGTACCTGGATGGATTGCTTACTGATCTTCAGATCACAAGAAATTTTTATGACACCACATCAGATGAAGAGGTACCTAAGTGTAAGGCCCCGTAAAATATTTGTGCATAAAACCTAGTAGCTATGGTGTCATGGTGCGAATAATGTGTTAGGAATGCGTAGAATTAATTTCAAAAATTAATGGTTCGGACCCTTGGTAGTGATTTAAGTTTCAAAAATGTAGAGAATTAATTTTTCCGAAAAGTGTCCAATATGCGGTCAAGAATGCGATCGCAAACCTGACATGCGGACCGCATTCTTGCCGCAAAACGTTCCGGAGAGTTTCCCAAAAATCGTGTCAAAAGTGCGGTCGATATGCGATCGCATGTCAAATCTGCGGTGCACTTTGCGACCACAGAATCAACATGCGGTCCGCATAGTGACCGCATTCCTTAACAGAACCTGTGTAAAATTTGGGGCAATTCTGCGGTCACTATGCGGACCGCATGTTGATTCTGCGGTCGCATAGTGCACCGCATAATTGACCCCGACCCAGATTTTTGTAACATTTTGACCCGACCTCTTCTTTAATATAACACACTTCTTCTTCATTTTATCATATTATCTTACCAAAAATTAGAGAGAGAAGAGAGGGTTTTTAGAGAGAGAAATCTTTCATCTTCAAAGATTGTTCCAACCATTTAATTCCAAGGGATCCTAGGGCAAGGATTCAACTTCCCCAATATTTTCAAGGTAAAAACCCTAACTATTTTCTTTGATTTCAGTTTTAATTGGGTAAAGAGAGGTTTGCATATAATAGCTTTTGAAGATAGAATTTTTACACTCATGCATGATTATTGAACTTGATTTCTAGTAAAAAGAAGTGAGTAGAAGTAAGAGTCTTCAAGAACAAGGTTGGCAAGAGTAGGATATCTTGGGTAAGCATAAAGTAGGAGGAAAAATCATCACCGGGTATGTATGGCTAATTTTGATTCTTGTGAAATCGCCTATATGTGTGAAGTTTGTTTGTTTCGTGTTAAATTGACAAATTGTGTGAAATTCTTGATGTTGTTGTTGGATATTCAAAGTTTGTTGTTGAGCTATGAGTGATGTAAAATGAGAGTTTAATTTGGCAAAAGAATTGTGAATAATGACTATGATGGCCTATATGGCACCTTGTGGAAAACAAACGAAACAACTTGAGAATTGGTTTATTGTGGAAAGAGATGAAACACTTGAATTGTGGAAATATTGTAACATGGTTGTGATATTGAATTGAGAAGAGATTGAGAACATGAACCAATGTGTAAGTTGCTTATTTGAACTTGTTGAAATTGTGTGTAGTACCTTATCTGCTGTTTGAAATTGTTGTGTTTTCAACCGTAAGGCGGGGTCGTGTTGCGCGCCGCAACGTGGTGAAATAAGGTGTGGGTTGGGGTGATAAGGGTGGCCGAGGTAATAAGGGTGGTCGGGGGCAATAAGGATGGAAAGCGATCGAAATCGCTATTGAAAATTGATACAAAAATCAATAAATGTGAAATTGTGAAAGGAGACAGCAGGAGAGTTTGCAACCTGTGGGGCACCGATTGCCCCTTTGTTTGACTACTTGTGCTTTACGTGATTGATTGGTTATTGTTAAATTGGTTGATCGTAGAAAGTGCTTTGTGTGAGAATTATTTGAAATGAGGAAAATGTGGAAACATGGTTGGCTGGCTTAATTAATTGTTGATGTAATTTAATGGCTTGAGTTTACTTGGGACAAAGTTTGTCCATACATACCAATACAATTCAAGTGTACTGACGTCCCTTTTGCCGGGGGCGCTACATTCGTGTCATGATTGTAGGTGGATCAGTAGCAGGCACTTCAGCTCATCGGCCGTAGTATCCTTCTCCTTCCACTGCCCGTTTTGGTGAGCCCCTTTCTTCCTCGGGGCCTTGTGTGGTTCATGCCACTCGGTTTAGATTTCATTTTGGTTTTGTAAGGTATAGCCGGAGCCTTGTTACCGGCAAGTATTGTATTTCCCTTTTTGTATCCTAGAGGCTCTGTAGACATGTAAGCTGTGGGACTCCAGTATTATGTATATATTATGTTATGTCGGGCGTTGTAAAAATTACAAACTTGTTAATGAATCACTCGTATGGTTTTATTTGTTTAATGTGAAATCATTCATGGTTAGTAAGATATTTGGTTAATGAGAAACAATCAACACAGGGGTAACGCGTGGGAATGAAAGGCACCCAGGTCCGCTTGATTGGGGCAACCCGGTCAGGCGCCGGTCATGTCCCTCGATTTGGTGCGTGACACTAAGGCTAGGGTAGTTCAGAAAAGTAAAATGAGGCTAGACCATAAAGTGCTCTTTGAGTTTGTCAACAAATGCCTTTTACCTAGATAGGAAAGAAGGCATAGAGAAAATTATATGGATCTGGTTCTTATGCAATGCCTGAATGAAGGGAAGAAGATCAACTGGCCTACCTTTATTGTGAAGGAACTTGAAAGGGTACTCAATGTCTCAAAAGCTCATGCCATTCCCTATGGATTTATCTTGACAAATGTGCTTGAAAGATTAAATGTTCCCCTGAAAAAGTGGGAAATGGCGTCGAGCAAAGAGCATTTGGGTAGCAAAACCCTTCAAACTTGTGATTATATGATCAGTACATCTCTAGTTGAACCTAGTTCTTCAACAAAAACTCCTGTGAATAGTAAGGCAGAGCCTTAGTTTAGGAGGTTGGGGCAAAAGATGCTGAGATAGCAAGACTTCAGGCAAGAGTTGCTGAATTGGAGGGAGAAAGAAATGGGTTGAGAGCTGAACTTGCAAATAAGAAGGAGAAAAATGAAGGAATGCTTCAAAAAATGCTAAACCTGCTACAACCCCAACGCTATAGCTCTTGTAAGCCTTAGGTATCCTTTCCTAGTGTGCACCAGTCTAGACCCCCCTCAGTGACCCAGTTTGGGATTTTAGATGTTTATTTTCTTTTGCTCATGGTTTGGTAATTTTGTTTTTCTTATTGTGGACTGCATTGTAGAAACACCTTGCTAATCAGTGAATGAAACTTTTCTTTTTGTTAATTCGGATCTTAATAGGTATTTTTGTTGAGTTGATTTTTGTTTAACTAAAGCATGTGTTCACTTGCAGTTGCCCCAGTGGCCATGAGTACTAATTAGGTTACTGAGATCACATTATTAATGCAACTTTTTGATGATGCCAAAAGGGGAATGATATTATGCTTAAAATTCATTATCTGAACAAGTGATGTTTATGACCTAACTTAAATCTGGCCCTTTATGAAAGTTGAAAATTCTCTAAAAATTTTCTAAGTGTTGATATTTCAGCTAAGGTTCACAGGTTCTCTGATCACTAAGAGCACAAAGTTTGTCATCATAAAAAATGGGGAATTTGTTGGCCCAAGTTCAGTTGAAGTTTTGAAGATTGAAAAATGAACTCAGCGAAGGACCTGGTCCATCGTGAGAGACACAGTTAGTCATAACCATTGCACATAGAAGACACGTGACGAATATATGTACTGAAGATTATGCAGCAAATATTTTCCGAATGGAATCGAAAAGGTTGCATTGAGTTCTAAGGAGGACAGTCTCCTTATGATAAGAGAACACAATCCTAAGCTAGGATAAGAATGAGAGTTTGTATTAGTTATGGACTCAAATCAACTAAGGATAAGCATTGGAGTCTCGATCAAACTCTAACTGCTGATCTATTAAATAACTAAGTTGTTCTCTTTTACAAGTAATGCACATAAGTAGAAGTTAAGCATATTTGAGAGCAAAAATATCAAGTTTGATTTGCAAGCAACATATGCGAATACAAGTATGCATGTCTAAAGCTACATGAACTAAGATAGAAGAACCGGTTTCATCATTGTGTTTATTATAATTTTAGTTCAATTGTAGTAGGTTTTCACATTGTACCTTCAGCTTTCTTAGAATCAATTATATTAGGTACTCTGAGTATTGAGGTTAGAGTTAACTTGAAAGTGTCACAACAGTTGAGGCTGTGTGCCACACTGGAATAGAATTAATCCATAGGTTTACAAAGAGTCTTTGTAAATGCAGTTTTTGGCTCAGTAATTTTAGTGGAGTTTGGAAAAAATCCTACTGAGTAGTAGGTCGTGGTTTTTTCACCTTTTGAGCCAGGTGTTTTCCACGTAAAAATCTTAGTGCACTTTACTTTCAGCGTTTATTATTTCGCAAACTGCTGTAGTTAGAACACTTAGAAGAACCACGTTCTTCTAACGTAAAAATTAGGTACCACACAAATCACCCCCCTCTTGTGTGGTATTGATGTTTAAAAAACAACAAAGGGTCATTACCCATTTTCTTACCCATTCTGTGCTTCTGCGGCCTTGAAAAACTAATTTATCATTGTCTTGATTTGCATGCGCAATCCGGGCGCGTAGAAGGAAAGCTTAATTATGAGAAATTTGTGAAAAATGCTAAATTTTGGTGGTAAAATGAATAAATTTGACCTCGATCAAATTTTGGGTAAACGGACCCTGACCTGTGATTTAACTATCCTGGAGGGTCTGTAGGGAAATATGGGACTTAAGCGTATGCTCGAAATCGAATTCCGAGGTCCCAAGTCTGAGAAATGAATTTTTGAGTAAAATTATTTTCTGAAATTATTAAGGAAAATTAAAATGAAAATTGATTAGAACGTGTTGGTATCAGGCCCGTATTTTGTTTTCCGCACCGGTGCAGGTCTTATATGTGATTTAAGATATTTTTGTAAAGTTTGGTTGAAATCGGATGTTGTTTGACGTGTTGCAGACTTAAAGTTCTAAAATTGAAAGTTAATGAAGTTTGAAGAAAAACTAGTGATTTTAAAGTTTTATTCGTTATTTTTATGTTATTTTGGCTATTTGATCGCACGGTTAAGCTTGTAGGATGTTGTTGAGTTAGTACATTTGATTGGTTAGTAGCCCTGAGGGCTAAGGAGTGTTTCAGAGGTGTTTTAGAGTGATTTCGAACTTAGAAAAATTGTAGATTTGCATCAGGTGTTGCAGACCCTATTTCTTCTACGTGTTCACATTGTTCTTCTCGCGTTCGCGATGCTATAATTTTTCCTCCTTCGCATTCACGTCCCTGCCCATGCGTTCGTGTAGGGTTATTTGAACCTGAGGTCTTAGCCTTAATTTCCTCTTCACGTTCGTATTAATACTTTCGCGTTCGCGTAGTTTATAGGACTCTTTCATCGCATTCGCATGATATCCCACGCGTTCGCATAGAACAAATTTCTGGACCCTAGCCTTTTACTGTTCGCATTCGCATTCTTCAGCTCATGAATGCAATGGTATGCAAGTATTACTGTTCGCGAACGCGACCAATCTAACGCGCAGGGCGATTTTGCCCAATTATTCAAAAATTCCAAAATAGAACAATGATGGGAGTTTTCATAAGTTTTCACGAGCTCCTTCTTCTCCAAGGTCCTAGGGCGACTTTTGAACCATTTCTTCACCAAAGTTTATTGGGTAAGCATGGCTTAACTCGTTTCTTTATTTTCCATCATCATCTAATGAATTTCTAAGCCTAAAACATGTAATTAAGGGTAGAAATTGGAGATTTGGATAGAGTTAGGGATTTTTGATTTTTTCTTGATTTATACCTCATTTTGGGGTCAAAGCTAAAAACAAATTGTACATTCAAGCCTGTGGGTGAATGGGTGATACGGTTTTGGTCCGAATCTTGTGTTTTTACCAAGCGGGCCGAGGTCAATTTTTGGGATTTTGGGAAGAATGATTGGATAGTTGTAATTGAACATAAGAATTGGTTCGTTTAGCTCTTATTGATGGTAATGAGTCAATTATGCATAGATTCGATTGAGTTGGAGACGGATTTGAGAGGAAAAGCAGTGATTATGGATTGATTTAGACGTGAAAGTTTAAGATAATTGTTCGGTCTAACCTTACCTTGAGGGATTTGCGTTGAGTCTTATTTGCTATTTGTTTTGTGTCGTGTATGACGTATATGCATAGTGATGCGTATCTATACGTTGGTGTCGAGCATGACCGTGGGTCTTAAATTGATGATTTTTGTATTCTTAATGGATTTTATGAAAGCTTGATTGATGATTCTTGATATTGAGCAAGGATTTAGTTTATTTCCGTGGACTTTAGTTATGACTGAGTATTGGTATTAATTGTTTCAAGTAGAAGTTGAATGAGATTGGTTATAGCTGACTCTCCCTTGCCGGGACATTTGATTTGATATTTTATTCCGTTACTGGGAAGTTATTATGTTGTTGTTCCCTTGTCGGGATGTTATTGTATTGTTGTTCCCTAGCCGGGATTATCTTGTTATGTTGTGTTGGATTGAAATAGAAGCGGGTGGTATTCCTACCATAAGTGATTGATGAAATGGGAGTGGGTGGTACGCCTACCACAAGATTGATGAAATGGGACCGGGTGGTACACCTACCATAAGGTATTATGAAATGGGAGTGGGTAATACGTCTACCACGTGTTATGAGAAATGGGATCAGGTTGCATGCCTGGAACAAGATGAGATGAATACGAAAGTTGTCTTTATTTCTTATTTCCGTGTTAGAAGCTAAATTATAGATTTCTACTCTATTATTCCTGATATTCTATTTATATCTGGTACCCCTAAAGCATATTCCCTCCCCTAGTTTTAATTGTTATTTCTGTTGTCTCTTTGTTGTATTTGTATATATATCTGCACAGGTTTATCTGGAGTCTGGTCCTAGCCTTGACACTGCCTCACCGGGGTTAGGTCAGGAACTTACTAGCACATGTGGTCGGTTGTGTTGATGCTACACTCTATGCTCTTTTGCACAAATCCTGGTGTCGGAGCAGCTTACGGTGTGCAGCAGTAGCCAGGGAGAAGTCCTTCAGTCAACGAGATCCTGAGGTAGTCCTACAGGTGTTCGTAGGCCCGACATCTCTTTTATCTCTTTTCTGCCATGTTTCTCTTGTACCAAGATAGAGTCTTATTATATTGTTTCAAACTCTTGTATTTAGTATTTTTAGATGTTCAATGAAATGTTGTGACACCAGGTGTTGGGTAGAGACTTGTATTGATGTTTTAGATGCTATTTTTATATTTAGTGATTTTTACTATTTTTCATTAATTGTTGTCTTTTAATTGCTTAGTCATCTATAATTTAAATTGCTTAATCATGTATAAAATGAGTTAGGGTAATGTTTGCAAATGTTCTTAGCTTGCCCAAATTCCATGAGTAGGCGCCATCACGACTCCCGAGGGTGGAAATTTCGGGTCGTGACATTTAAATTTCCCCTTATTTGTGTTCGTGTCCCAGTCCACGCGTTCGCGTAGGGTTATTCAACGCTGAGGGCTTAGACTTCTTTTCCTCTTTGTGTTCGCATACATACTCTCGCGATCGTATAGCCTTGCAGGACTTATTCATCACATTCGCATGAAAGCCCACGCGTTCGCGTAGGTCAATTTTTCGACCCCAGCCCTTTTACTCTCTGCGTTCGCATTCTTCACCTTATGAACATGATGGTCTGTTAAGTGCTACCCTTCAAGAACGCGACCATCCTATCGTGAACGCGAAGGGCAATTTCGCCCAGTTATATTTTAATTTCCAGAACAATGTTTTTACGGGATTTCACTAAGCTTTCATAAATACCTTTCTTCTCCAAGCTCTTAGGCATCCATTGAAACAATTCTTCATCAAGACCTCTAGGGTTAGTAATTCTTATCTTATTTCCTTCAGTTTCCTTCAATATCCATTGAAATCCTAAGCCTAAAACATGTAAGGGTAGAAACTGGGGAAAATGGATAGAGTTAGAGCTTTTAATTTGTTCTTGATTTAGACCTTGTTTTGGGGTCAAATTTTAAAACAAATTATATATTCATGCTCGTGGGTGAATAAGGGATTTGATTTTGGTTCGAACCTCCTATTTTGACAGAATGGGTCCGGGGTTGATTTTTGGGATTTTGGGAAGAAAGCTTGGAAATCTATAATTAGGTATTGGGTTTGATTTGTTTAGCATGTATTGATGTTATGAAGTCATTATTATATAAATTTTATAGATTTGGAGCCAAATTAGAGAGGGAAAGCAGTTATTGTTGATTGAATTGGCCGTGGAAGTTTGAGGTAAGTGTTTGGTCTAACCCTATCTTAAGGGATTAGAAGTTGAGTCCTACTTGCTATGTGGTAATTGTCAAGTACGACGTATAGGCATGGTGATGAGTATCTGTACGTTGGTGTCTAGCATGACCGTGAGTCTATAAATTATGAATATCTTGATTTTGTTGTATTTCTCTTACCTTGGTGATGATTCCTATTTGTTGTGAAAAGCTTGAAAAAGGAAATTGATACCTATGAACATCGAGGAGCACCGACTCAAGTTATATTGCAATTGTAAACATATATGAAATGGTTGAACCCTTTGGAGCATTGGCTCAAGTAGTAAAGTGAGATATGAAATAAAAGTGAAGGAAAGAAAATAGTATTTAAATTGTTCCCTTCCCGGGATATTGTTGCTTGTTGGTTTTTTCCCATGCCGGGACGTTGAGATTATTGATGTTGTACCCTTGCCGGGATATTATTGTTTCAATTGTGTTCCCATGTCGGGATTTCTATTATTATTTTGTTTATTCCTTTACCTTGTTTGTGATTGTTGTTTGGGGGAGGAAAGAGTGTAAATCACGAAGGGTGATTCCGTGCATTGTTTGTTTATTGTGAGAAAAGAGTGTAAAGTACGAAGGGTGATGTCGTGCATTATTTTCTTATTGTGAGGAAAGAGAGTAAAGCATGAAGGGTGATGCTGTGCCACACGATGTACCATTCCATGTCGATTCCATTGATTATATGTGAGAAACGAGAGTAAAAACATGAAGGGTGATGTCGTGCACATTTTATTATATCATTGCTTGGTGAGGATGCGAGTAAAAGCACGAAGGGTGATGTCATGTGCTGGTTGATCTTTGTTTGCATAATAATGTTTTAGTTGTGCTATTTTCTTCGTTACTGGACGACTTTTACTTAAAATTGTTATTTCCACCACAACATGCTCCTCCTCCTATATTATTTACTTGTCTTTATATTTCGATTCCGATGTGTATATGTACATAACTGAGGTCTAGCTTCATCACTACTTTGCCGGGTTTAGGCTAGGCACTAACCAACATAAAAGGTCGGTTGTGTTGATACTACACTCTGTGCCTTTTTGCACAGATCCAGGCATTAGACAATAGCAGTAGCATGGGAGCTATCCTTCAATCTAGCGAGATACCGAAGTTGCCTTCCAAGTGTCCACAGGCTCGACGTCTGCTCTATCTTTAATTTTAGACTGTTATCTCATGTATTCGAGACAAAAAGTTTGTACTTCCTTTCAAATAATTGTATTTAGTACTCTTAGTGGTTCGTGAGTATGTGGCACCAGTTCTTAGGTAGAGGTTGTGTTGATTTTCTGTATTATTGTTCATATTCTTTAATTTAAAACATCCGCTACTTTATTCAGTTATTTTTATGATATTACTGTTAATTCTTAAAAGAAGAAAATTAGATAATGAAAATGGTTGTTAAGGGTTCACTTGCCTAGCTCTCGTTAGTAGGTGCCATCACGACTCCCGAGGGTGGGATATCCGGACTGTGACAATTGCTTACATATAAATGGTCAATTGGAACTATCGATTATAGAAAACAATCTACCTAAAAAGTGAAAATAAAAGAAATATCCTTCTTTGATTGAGAAGGAAGGATCCTTCTGTGATTGAGAAGAAAAATCCTTAAGTGATTGAAGAAAATATTATTTTTTTGGAATCGTTTTTTTAGGACATTCTAGTTCTTATTAATTTAGATAACGTATTCTTGGCAAAATATAATTCTTTCGACTCAAGTTATGGTTTTAAGTGACAATGCCTCTCATTTTATAGATGAGTTTGATGTGAAATCACATAATTCCGACCTTGATATGAGTTGACGATGTACTTTATGTTATGATAGTACCAAATTAATGATCTTTGATAATATCGAAGTTTGTATTTTGATGATAGTTATCATAATCATTAAGTTTTAATTATTGACTTGAACATCAAACTTTATCGCTATCTGGTGCTTGGTATACTAAAGATGGTGCCGCATCTATGCTAAAATCCTGGGTCCGCCTCTGTCTATATATATCAAAAGCAAGAAAGTTACTATATATACTTGACATTATGGTTAAGCCAAGTGGCAAGCTAATAAATGTCAATAGTATATGGTATATTTATTCTATATATTTGGCTATTTTAGTTAAATACTAATATAATATAAATATATATAATTTCAACCAAATACTAAATATAAAATTAAAGTTCATATGTAGATAATTTTTATTAAAACTCGTCCTTTTATAGTGAAATAAATTAATTTTTTGTAACAAAAGAAATAATGACATAAAAAATAAGATAAACGAAAATTAATATTGAAAAAATGTTAGAAAGATCAAAAAACGAGAAATAAAAGATGACAACAAATTTCTTCTTATGTTTCGTCTTTGTTGAGTATAAAAAATCTGAAAGTTAATATGACGATCCAAAGGGTCATCACCTATTTTCTTACCCATTTTGTACTCCTGAGGCCTTAAAAATCTCATTTAGGGTTGTTGCGATTTGCGTGCGCAATCTGGGCGTGTAGCCGGAAATCTTAAATATGAATTATGTGCAAAAATGCTAAAATTTGACATTTAAATGGATAAGTTTAACTCTGATCAATATTTTGGGTAAACGAACCAGGACCTGTAATTTGATGGTCCCGGAGGGTCCGTAGGAAAATATGGGACTTGTGCGTATACCCGAAATCGAATTCCGAGGTCCCAAGCCTAAGAAATGTATTTTTGAGTAAAATTGTTTTTGTTTTTGGAATTTACAAAGAAAATTAAAATAAAAATTGGTTAGGACGTGTTGGTATTGGGCCTGCATTTTGGTTCTGGTGTTCGGTACAATTCTTATATGTGGTTTAAGATATTTATGTGAAATTTGGTTGAAATTGGACGTCGTTTGACATATTTCGGACTTAAAACTCCAAATTTGAAAGTTTGTGAAGGTTGAAGAAAAACTAGTGATTTTGAGGTTTGATTCATTATTTTTGATGTTATTTTGGTGATTTGATCACACGGTTAAGTTCGTAAAATGTTGTTGAATTAGTGAATGTGCTTGGTCAGGAGCCCCGAGGGCTCGGGAGTATTTCGGAGGTGTTTTGAACTTAGGAAAATTGCAGATTTTGGCTTCAACAGTTGCAAGCCCATTTGTTCTTTGCGTTCGCAACTCCTCTTCCGCGTTTGCGAAGCTTTACGCTTTTCCCTTCGTCGCATTCACGTCATTACCCTCGCGTTCGCATAGAGTTATCTGACCTTAGGGACTCAGCCTCCCTTCCTCTTCGCGTTCGCGTTTGCACCCTCGCGATTGTGTAACTTCATGGAACCCCGTCATCACGTTCGCTCATGGTCTCACGCTTTCGCATAGACCAAATTTATGGACCCCAACATTTCGTTCTACGCATTCGTGACTCACTTTCCGTGTTCGCGATAGCCTATCAGTGTTTCCCTTCGCGAACGCGACCTCCCTTCCATGAACGTGAAGGGCAATTTTACCCAATTATTTTTAAAACCCCAAACAGAACCATTTCGGGATTTTTACAAGATTGACAAACGTCTTCTTCTCCCAAGGTTTTAGGGTGATTTTTGAAGCATCGTTTCACCAAGACTTCTTTGGTTAGTAATATTCAACTTGGTTTTCTCATTTTCCATCAATATCTATTGAATTCCTAATCCTAAAACATGTAATTTAGGTTATAAATTGGGAGAAATGGGTAGAGTTATGGCCTTTTGAGTTTTCTTGATTCAAACTTCATTTTGGGGTCGAACGTGAAAACAAATTATATATTCGGGCTTGTGGGTGAATGAGGGATATGAATTTGGTCCGAACCTCGTGTTTTGACCAAGCGGGCCCGGGGTCAATTTTGGGATTTTTGGAAGAAAGCTTGGAAATCAATAATTTGGCATTGAGTTTGATTTATTTATCATATATTGATATTATAAGATGTGATGACCCGACCCATCGTATCATGTATTTCAGCCTAATTTTCCCCATTTATTCCTTCTTTATGTTTCATTATTGTCATCGGGTGGGTTAGAGTTGAATTGGAATGATTTGGATACGAAATGAGACACTTAGTCTCTTTAAGGAAGACTTATATTGGAAAAGTCAACCAGATGTTGACTATTGAGTTAGAGGGCTCGGATCCGAATTTTGGTGATTCCGCGAGCTTCGGGGGATGATTTGTGACTTAGGAGTGTGATCGGAAGATATTTTTGAGGTCCGGTGTAGCATTAGGCTTGAATTGAGGAAGTTAGAATTTTGGCAAATTCCGGTTGATAGTGAGATTTTGATCTGAGGGTCGGAATGTGATTCTGAGAGTTATAGTAGCTCCGTTAGGCGATTTTGGACGTGCGGGCAAAATTTCAGGTCATTTGGAGGTGTTTTGGTTGGGTTTTTGATCAAATGCATATTTCAGAAATTTTGAAGAAACTTACGGATGTGAATTGATGGTTTTAGTGTTGTTTGACATGTTTTGAAGATTGGAGCAAGTTTGGGTGATGTTATGGGATGTGTTGGTATTGTTGGTTGAGGTCCTGGGAGCCTCGGGGTGATTTCGGGCAGCTAACAGAGAGTTTAAACTTTCAAATGCAGCAGCAGTGCATGCCTAATTTGTCCTCCGCATTCATGAAGGCAGGCCCGCGTTCGCGGAAGGTCAAGTTCTGAAACTTTGCATTCGTGGTGAGGATTCTGCGTCAGCATAGGAGAAAGTTGGGCCCTTGAGTATCTGTTCTTCACGTTCGCGTCTTTGTCATCACGTTCGCGGAGGATCTTGGAAGTATTCATCGCGTTCGCGATGATGTATGTCGCCTTCGCATATAAGGAAGTTGAGGCTCTGTATGAATTGTTGTTCATGTTTGCGGCCTAAGACTCGCGTTCGCATAGTGGTATCAATTAAAGCATCGCATTCAGGGTTGGGGCATCGCATTTGCGAAGGGTATTCTGGTCTAAGGCAAGGATTGCTCATCGCGAACGCGAGAAGACCCTCGTGTTCGCATAGAGTATAGTGTCTGGGCAGAAGGATTTTATTATATTATTTCATCCGCGACCCCATTCATTATTTCTTCCATTGTTGACCACCTTAAGAGCTTTTTGGTAGAAATTGAATAGAGTTTTGACGGGAATTGATTGGAGGTAAGTCTCGTGACCTAGAAACGCTATTTTATGGATAAATCAACCTTTAATTCTTGGAAATATGGGTAAAATTTGAAGAACTAGGGCTTGGTTTTCGAAATGAAAATTTGGGATTTGAAAGGGAATTTGAACTCCGAATTTTATAAATTTGATATGTACGGACTCGTGGCGAGACGAGGAATCTGGTGATGTGAATTTTGTAATTTTTCGAGCAGTGGGCCCATGGCTCAGATTTTGCCAACTTCGTGATTTTTGGTGCTTTTCGAGTTCTTTCGATTGAGTTATGTTTCATTATCCTATTGTAATGTATTCTTGGTGGTTTCATTAGATTCAGCATGCGAAGAGGTTGAATCGAGAGGAAAAGGCATAGCAAGGTAGACTTGTGGCCGGCTTGAGGTGAGTAATAGATGTAGATGATGACCTGAGGGTTTGGAACCCCGGTATATCACACTATGATGCTAAATTAGGGCGAGACACGCACTCTATGATGAGCGCGGGGTCCTTTGTAATTGGGGAGTCTGACTTAGTCTGTCACGAGTGATGTTCATACTGTATTCTTGACTAGAGATTGATTGGTCATCATCCTACTTGGATTTTATGAATATATTTGGGCCGCGTGCCGATGATTTGAATCCTTTGGGGAGTATTATCTCTACTTCCATGATACTTAACATGTTAGATCATTTCTGTCCTGAGTTAAACATTGTTTTGAAATGTTACGTCATATCTCAAAGGTTTTAAAACTCAAACTACATTTTTTGACGTTTGGAGCTGAAAGCTATTACCTGACATTGCCTGAGTGGCTTGCTTGCATATTTTGGACTGAGAGTGGATCGGGTTGCATGCCGTAGCAATGTTATGATAATATTGCACTTGGGCTGTAGGATCCCCTCTGTAGTTTAAACCCCCACAGTGAGCGCGAGTACCCAAATGGATCGGGATGCGCGCCGCAACGGTCATGTGCGTTGCATTCATACATTGATGTTTATCTGATTTACTTATCATTGTTTTGTTGCCATTTCACCATTAATTATGCTAAACTGCTAGGTGTAGCTTTTCATTGTGGTATTTCGTGAATTGTCATCTTCAGTCATTATATATGCTTATTACTCACTAAGTTGGAGTACTCACTTTAGTCCCTGCACCATGTGTGCAGATTCGGGTGTTCTGGAGGCTTAGTTGAGCTGCTACTGCTTCCCAGATTAGCAGGAGTTGTCGAGGTAGCTACCTGACGTCCGTAGGACCCGACTCATCCCCTTATCCCTTTTATATATCTATATTCTAGACTTCTGTATTATTGTGGATTTACTACTTTGTTACATTTAGAGGCTCTAGACTCGCGACTCCAGATCTTTTGGGAGATGTTTTGACATTTTCTATTGTTTCCACATTGTTTCTATTTAATTATCGGGTTGGAAGACTTGTCAAACTGTTAATTTAATACTGTTAATTGGTAATGGGTTGCGTAATTGGGTTGTGAGTGTTAATTGGTTGGGCTTGCCTAGAAGTTGTGTTGGGCGCCATCACGATCAGGATTGGGTCGTGACAAGTTGGTATCAGAGCCTAGGTTACTAGGCCTCACGAGTCATGAGCCGGTTTAGTATAGTCTCGCAGATCGGTACAGAGACATTTGTATTTATACCTGAGAGGCTACAGAACCTTTAGGAAACACTTCATATTCTTGAAATTCTTGTCGTGCGGCTTTGTTGATCCGAGAACTAAACTTCTGTATTCTATTCTCTCATAGATGGCGAGAACCCGTGCTATCGGACGTGGCAGACGACCACCATTACCACCCACTAGAGGCCATGGGCGCGGTCATGGTCGTGGTCTAGGTAGAGCAGTAGGGGAAACACCTATTAACCCACCAGTTGCCCCCGTTCAGGACTAGACTCCAGTTGTTGATGCTCCAGCAGCACCTGTGCAGGCACTAGCAGTGCGCATTGTGATTCATGGTCTTCAAGAGGCTTTAGCTCAGATCCTATCTATCTGCACTGGCCTGGATCAGGCAGTCTCAGCCACTATTGTAGCAGCTACCTCACAGATCTGGGGTGGTCATCAGACCCCCGCTGCTCACACACCCGTGCAGGTTGTTCAGGTAGTGTAGACACGGGGAGCAGCCCTATCTCAGCCAATTGCACCGGCTGCCCCAGTTGTACTAGTTACACTAGCTCCAGATTATGTGGTTCCAACTATGCCAAAAGATGAGCAACATCGACTGGAGAGGTTCGGTAGACTCTAGCCTCCGATGTTCAATGGTACTGAGGGCGAGGATGCCTAGGGATTTCTAGACAAATATCGGTGTATGCTTAGCACTGTAGGGATTTTGGAGTCGAGTGGAGTGGCTTTTACTACCTTCTAGTTCTCATGGCCTATATTTACATGGTGGGAGGAGTTTGAGAGGCTTAGGCCTGTTGGAGCAGCGCCCCTTACATGGCAGCAGTTCTCCACTCTCTATCTGGAGAAGTATGTACTAAAATCTCGCAGGGAGGAGCTGCATCGTCAGTTCGAGTGGTTAATTCAGGGAACATGACTATGACCCAGTACGAGATAAGGTTTACGCATCTAGCTTAGCATGCTACTTGGATGATCCCGATTGATCGGGAGAGGATTAGGAGGTTTGTGGATGGCCTCAACTATTTACTCCGCATTTTGATGACAAAAGAGAGGGTTATGGGTGACTCATTTGAGGAGGTAGTGGAAATGGCTCGAGAGATTGAGATGGCTCGCTGTCGGGAGCATGAGGAGAGGGAGGCCAAGAGGCCTCGAGGTTCAGGTAGCTTTTGTGAGGCTCTGTCGAGGGGCTAGTTTCAGCATGGCATAGGTCGTTCCTTCAGGCCTCCTCAGTCAGGTCGCCCAAAGTATAGTGGGGCTTCTTTCAGGCCGTGGTCATCATGGATTTCAGCAGAGCCAGTCTTCACTTAGTGCCCTTCCAACTTAGAGCTCTACTACTATCTCTTTAGCCCAAGGTTCTTCTGGAGAATCAGACCTCCTCTTCTACTCCATCTACTTCATCACCCTCCCAGTAAGGTAGAGGTGGGGGCGAGATAACTAGGGGCCGCCCTAGGGATGGAGACCGATCTGGTGGTGGTCAGGCTCGATTTTATGCTCTTCCAGGACATGGATGCTGTTATCACACAGTCTGCCACATGGATGCTTTATTTTATTTGATCCCGGATCTACATACTCTTATGTGTCTTCATATTTTGCTCATCACTTGGGCACGACCCATGGTTGTCTTGCTTTTCCCGTACATGTATCTAGCCCAGTGGGTGATACTATTATTATGGATCATGTATATCGATCTTGTCTGGTGACTATTGGGGGTCTGGAGACCCGAGTTGACTTGTTGTTGTTGGGCATGGTATATTTTGATGTGATTCTGGGTATGGATTGGCTATCTCTGTACCATGCTATTCTTGACTGTAATGCCAAGATAGATACATTGGCTATTCTGGGTGTTCTGAGGATTGAGTGGTGAATTATGACTGACTATGTTCCTATCAGGGTGATTTCCTTCCTAAAGGCTCAATAGATGGTTTGTAAAGGTTGTCTATCGTACTTGGCTTTTGTGAGAGATGTTGGAGCTGAGACTCCTAGTCTTAATTCTGTGCCCGTTGTGAGGGATTCCCCAGATGTGTTTCCAGCAGACCTCTGGGTATGCCACTGGATAGAGACATTGACTTTGATATTAATCTGGTGTCGGGCACTCATTCCATTTGCATTCCTCTGTACCGTATGGCACCAATGGAGTTGAATGAACTAAAGGATTAGCTTCAAGAACTCATTGATAAGGGGTTTATTCATCCTAGCGTGTCATCGTGGGGTGCAACGGTTCTATTTGTCAAGAAGAAGGATGGCACAATGAGAATGTGCATTGACTACAGGCAGTTGAACAATATGACAGTAAAGAACAAGTATCCCCTACCGCGTATTGATGATTTGTTTGACCAGCTCCAGGGGCGAGGGTATTCTCTAAGATTAATCTCCATTCAGGCTATCACCAACTAAAGATTAGGGATTCTGATATTATTAAGACGGTTTTCAAGACGAGATATGGGCACTATGAGTTTCTAGTTATGTCTTTTGAGCTAATTAATACCCAGTCGTGTTCATGCATCCGATGAATAACGTATTTCAGTTGTATCTGTACTCATTTATGATCATTTTTATTGATGATATCCTGATGTACCTGCATAGCCAGGAGGAACATGCTCAGCATTTGAGAGTGATATTATAGAGATTGAGTGAGGAGAAGCTTTATGCAAAGTTCTTCAAGTGTGAGTTCTGGCTTGGGTCTGTGGCTTTTCTAGGAGGCGGTGCAGAGTTGTCCCAGACTATCCTCAGCCACGGAAATTCGGAGTTTCCTCAGTTTGGTAGGTTACTATCGCCGGTTCATCCAGGGTTTTTCATTTATTGCTTCGCCCTTGACCAAGTTGATGCAGAAGGGTGCACCATTTGTATAATCGGACGAGTCCGAGGAGAGCTTTCAGAAGCTCAAGACAGCTTAGACCACAACTCTAGTGTTGATTTTGCCATTGACTTTAGGTTCTTACACTATGTATTGTGATGCTTCAAGAGTTGGGATCGGGTTTGTGTTGATGTAGGAGGGTAGATTTATTGCATATGCTTCTTGTCAGTTGAAGCCTCATGAGAAGAACTACCCCGTACATGATTTGGAGTTGGCTGCTATTGTTCATGCTTTGAAGATTTGGAGGCACTACTTATATGGCATATCTTGTGAGGTATATACTGATCATCGCAACCTTCAACATTTGTTCAAACAGATAGATCTTAATTTGAGGCAGCGGAGGTGGCTTGAGTTACTCAAGGACTGTGACATTACCATTTTGTATCATCATGGGAAGGCCAATGTAGTGGCCGATGCTTTGAGCTGGAAGGCGATGAGTATGGGTAGTTTGGCATACATTCCAATTGGGGAGAGGCCCTTTGCAGTTGATGTTCAGGCTTTGGCCAATCAGATGGCGAGGCTAGATATTTTGGAGCCTAGATGAGTGTTTCCTTGTATGGTTTCTCGGTCTTCCTTGTATGACCGTATCAGAGAGTGCTAGTATGATGATCCGCATTTGCTTGTCCTTAATGACAGGGTCCAGCATGAAGATGCTAGATATGTGACTATTGATGATGATGGTGTGATGAGGATGCATGGCCGGATTTGCGTGCCCAATGTGGATGGGCTTTGGGAGTTGATATTGGAGGAGGCCCACAGCTCACGGTATTCCATTCATCAGGGTGCCACAAAGATGTATGAGGATTTGATACAGCATTATTGGTGGAGGAGAATGAAGAAGGATATTGCGAGTCATATAGCTTAGTGTCTCAACTGTCAGCAAATATGAGCATTAGAGGCCTGATGGCGTACTTCCGCACATGGATATTCCTAAGTAGAAGTGGGAGAGGATTACTATGGATTTTTTGAGTGGTCTCCCTTGGACATCAAAATTTTTTGATTCAATATGGGTGATTGTGGATCGGCTGACCAAGTCCACGCACTTTATTTCGGTGTTTACTACCTATTCTTCGGAGCGGTTAGCAGAGATTTTCATTTGGGAGATTATTTAGTTGCATGGGGTTCCAGTTTCTATTATCTCAGATAGGGGTACTTAGTTTACTTCCCAGTTTTGGAGGACTTTTCAGCGAGAGTTGGGTATACTCATAGAGTTGAGCACATCGTTTCATCCTCAGATGGACTGGCAGTCCGAGCATATCATTCCGATATTGGAGGACATGTTGTGTGCATATGTTATTGATTTTGGAGGTTCTTGGGCTAAGTTATTACTACCTGCAGAGTTTGCCTATAACAACAGTTATCAGTCCAGCATTCAGATGGCACCGTATGAGGCCTTATATAAGAGACGGTGTAGATCTCTAGTTGGTTGGTTTGAGCCCGACGAGGCTCGGTTATTAGGAATAGAGTTGGTCCAAGATGCCTTAGATAAGGTGAAGGTGATCCAGGAGAGACTTCGTACAGCCCAGTCGCGTCAGAAGAGTTATGCGAACATGAAGGTTCGAGATGTATCTTATATGGTGGGAAAGAAGGTCTTGTTGAAGGTTTCGCCTATGAAGGGCGTTATGAGATTTGAAAAGAAAGGAAAGTTGAGTCTGCGGTTCATAGGGCCTTTTGAGATGCTTAGGAGGATTGGGGAGGTGGCCTATATGCTTGCTTTTCCACCCAGCTTGTTGGAGGTTCATCCGGTATTTCAAGTTTTTATGCTCCGAAAGTATGCTGGGGACCCATCTCATGTGTTAGACTTCAGCACGCTTCAGTTGGATGATGACTTGACCTATGATGTGGAGCCAGTGGCCATTTTGGGTCGTCAGGTTGGGAGATTGAGATCAAAGGATATAGGATCGGTGAAGGTGCAGTGGAGAGGTCGGCCCTTGGAGGAGGCTACATAGGAGACCGAGCAGGAGATGCGGAGCAGATATCCTCACCTATTTGAGGCTTCAGGTATGTTTCTTGACCCGCTCGAGGACAAGCATTTGTTTAAGTTGGGGAGGATATGAGGATGCGACCCATCGTCTCATGTATTCAGCCCCGTTTTCCCCAATTATTGCTTCTTTATGTTTCATTATTTTCATGGGGTGGGCTAGAGTTTGAATTGGAATGATTTGGATAGGAAATGAGACACTGTCTCTTTTAGGAAGGCTTATATTGGAAAAGTCAACCAGATGTTGACTATTCATTAGAGGGCTCATATGTGAATTTTGGTGATTCGGTTAGCTACGTGGGATGATTTTTGTCTTAGGAGTGTGATCGGAAGTGATTTTGGAGGTCCGGTGTAGAATTAGGCTTGAATTGGCGAAGTTAGAATTTTGGAAAATTCCGATTTATAGGTGAGATTTTGATCTGAAGGTAGGAATGGGATTCCGAGAGTGGTAGTAGCTCCGTTAGGTGATTTTTGATGTATAGGTAAAATTTCAGGTCATTTGGAGGTGTTTTGGTTGGGTTATTGATCGAATGCGTGTTTCAGAAGTTTTGAAGAAACTTAGGCTTGAATCCGATGTGAATTGATGGTTTTAGTGTTGTTTGATGTGTTTTGATGATTGGAACAAGTTTGGGTGATGTTATGGGATGTGTTGGTGTTTTTGGTTGAGGTCCCGGGGGCCTCAAGGTGATTTCGGGTAGCTAACGGGGAGTTTTAAACTTGGAAATCCATTTCTGCTGCAACAGTGCATGCTTGATTTGGCATTTGCATTCACGAAGATAGGCCCGCGTTTGCGAAAGGTTAAGTTATGAAGCTTCACACTCGCGGTGAGGATTCTGCGCCCTCGTAGAAGAAAGTTGGGCCCCTGAGTATCTGTTCTTCGCATTTGCATCTTTGTCATCGCGTTCGCGGAGGGTCCTGGAAGTGTGCATCGTGTTCGTGATGAGGTGTGTCGCATTCACATATAAGGAAGTTGCAACTCCGTATGAATTGTTCTTTGTGTTTGCGACCTAAGGCTCTTATTCGCATAGTGGTATCAATTAAATCATCGTGTTCACGGTTGGGGCACCGTGTTCGCGAAGGGTATTCTTGTCTGAGGCAAGGATTGTTCATCGCGAATGCGAGAAGGCCCTCGCGTTCGCATAGAGTAAAGTGTCTAGGCAGAAGGGTTTTATTATATTATTTCATCCCCGACCCCATTCATTATTTCCTCCATTGTTGACCACCTTAAGAGCTTTTTGGTAGAAATTGAAGATGATTTTGACGGGAATTGATTGGAGGTAAGTCTCGTGACCTAGAAACGCTATTTTATGGAAGAATCAACCTTTAATTCTTGGAAATGTGGGTAAAAATTTGAAGAACTAGGGCTTGATTTTTGAAATGAAAATTTGGGATTTGAAAGGGCATTTCAACTCCGATTTTGGTAAATTTGATATGTACGGACTCGTGGTGAGACGAGAAATCTGGTGATGTGAATTTCGTAATTTTTTGAGAAGTGGGCTTGGGGCTCGATTTTTGCCAACTTCGTGATTTTTGGTGTTTTTCGAGTTCTCTCGATTGGGTTATGTTCCATTAGCCTATTATAACGTATTCCTTATGGTTTTATTCTGATTCGGCGAGTGAGGAGTTTGATTCGAGAGGAAAAAGCATAGCGAGCTAGACTTGTGGTCGGCTTGAGGTGAGTAATAGATGTAGATGATGACCTGAGGGTTTGGAACCCCGGTATTTCACACTGTGATGCTATATTGAGGCGAGACACATGCTCTATGATGAGTGCGGGGTCGTTTGTAATTAGGGACTACGACTTAGTCCATCCCGAGTGATGTTCATACTATATTCTTGACTAGAGATTGATTGGTAATATCCTACTTGGATTTTATGAATATATTTGGGCTGCGTGCCGATTATTTGAATCCTTTAGGGAGTATTATCTTTTCTTCCATGATACTTAGCAAGTTATATCATTTTAGTCCTGAGTTGAACATTATTTTTTAAATGTCCGTCATATCTTTATGTTTTAAAAACTCAAACTACATTTTCTGACGTTTGGAGCTGAAAGCTATTACCTGACATTGCTCGAGTGGCTTTCTTGCATATTTTGGACTGAGAGTGGATCGGGCTCTACGCCGCAACGATGTTATGATGATATTGCACTTGGGCTGTAGGAGCCCCTCCGGAGTCTGAACCCTCACATTGAGCGCGTGTGATGACTAGACCCGTTGTCACAAGAGTTACCGCCCCGAGTGAATTTGTATGTTGTTTCCCCTTATTATGTTGTTTCATGTTTCTATATCTGTATTAGAGTCTATCGGGTGAATTTGGATTGATTCTGGTTGAAAACAAGGCATATAGCCTTTTTGAATGAAGTTTGTTTCAGGAAAGTCAACCCGAAGTTGACTATGTGGTTAGAAGGCTCAGATGTGGATTCCGATAGTTCGGTTAGCTTCGGGAGGTGATTTGTAACTTAGGGGAGTGATCGGAATTGACTTTGGAGGTCCGGTGTAGAAATAGGCTTAAATTGGCTAAGTTGGAATTTTGGTATCCGATTGATAGGTGAGATTTTGATCCGAGGGTCGGAATAGAATTCCGACAGTTACAGTAGCTTTGTTAGGTGATTTAGATATGTCTAAAACTTTTCAGGTTATTCGGACATCATTTGGCCGGGTTTTTGATTGAATGTAGCTTTCGGAAGTTCTAAGGAAAGTTAAGCTTGAATCCGAGGTAATTTGGTGATTTTTGTGTTTAAGGGTGTGTTTTTATGATTGGAACAAGTTTGTAAGACGTTATAGAGTGGGTTTGTATTTTTGGTTGAGGTCCCGGGGGCCTCGTGTTGATTTCGGGTGGTCGAACGAGAGAAAAAAGAGTTAAAGTCTGCTGGTTTAGTATTGGAGCAGTTGTTTCCGTTTCTGCGGAAGGGAGACTGCAAATATGGCTCTGCAGAAGCGGGGAAACATCTGCGGGTACGAAACATGGGCAACTCAGCTAGGTCCGCAGAAGCGGACATTTATTCGCGGAAGCGATCCCGCAGAAGTGGGAAAAGGATGGCAGAAACAAAAAGGGTGTCTTGGGAGGTTCCGTAGAAGCGGAACAGTTTCCGCATAGGCGAGGTCGCAAAAGCGAAGTTATAACTGCAGAAGCGGTTTAGGAATTTAAGTGAAAGATCACAGAAGCGGTCAGCTGGTCGCTGAAGCGGCTAATGAGCCGAAGAAGCGAAAGATGTCAGAGGGTTAAGGTATCAGGTTATTCGAAATTTCAGTATTGTTAAAATATTCAGGGCTTCGAACTAAGAGAAGAAGTGGGTGATTTTGAAGAGGAATTTGTGGAGTATCATCAGATAATGACTCTTGGACCTAAATTATGTTATTATATTGATAAAACATGGATTTAATCTATGAAAATGGAGGAATTAAGGTGTAAAAATGGAGGATTTTGCTTGAAGCCTAAGAAATAGAAAATGGATGATTTGAATGGGTAAATGGACTCCGATTTTGATAAATTATATATATATGGACTCATGGCGAGATGAGGATTCTGAAAATGTAAATTTCATAATTTTTCGAGAAGCGAGCCCGGGGCTCGGGTTTTGGAAACTTCGTGTTTTTGGGTGTAATTCGAGTTATTTCGATTGGGTTATGTTCCTTTAGCCTATATTGATTTATTCCTATTGGTTTTGATCAGATTCGGCACCCATGGAGGTTGATTCTTGAGGCAAAGGCATTGCGGGCTAGTTTTAAGCATGTTCGTGGTGAGTAATGGGTGTGGATGATGACCTGAGGGTTTGAAACCCCGGTATATCACTATGTGATGCTGTATTGAGGCGAGACACGTACTCTACTATGAGTGCGGGGTAGATTGTGATCGGGGAATATGGCTTAGTCCGACTGTATAGCATTGTACTGTGCTGTTGGCTATAAATAAGTTGGTAAACCTCCTACTTGGATGGTTGTGGATATATTTGGGCTGTCAGCCAGTTATTTGGATCCCATGAGGATCGTTATCATTACTTCTATGATTATAGCATGTTATCATGATATCAGTCTTGAGCTAAACACTATCTAAAATGATTTTTCAAACTATGGTATTTTTGAACACTAGTTTCTATTATTACTGTTAAAAAGGATCATAAAATGTTAAATTATTGTGCCTGTGAGGCTTGCATTGCATGTAGCTGGACTGGTAGTGGATCGGGCTGCGCACCGCAGCATGTCATTGATATTGCGCTTGGGCTGTAGGAGCCCCTCCGGAGTCTGAACCCCCACAGTGAGCACAAGTACCCAAATGGATCGGACTACGCGCCATAGTTGTCATGTTCATGCATATGCATTGCATTTAGACATATTTGTTGTACTGCTTTAATTGTTATTGACTTATCTGAGACTTATACTGTTAAAGGATAAAAAAGGTATTATATAGCTTTACTGTGTGGTTTATTGGGTATTCTTACCTTCAATGTCTTTATCCGTGCTTATTTCCACTGAGTTGGAAGTACTCACTCTACTCCCTGCCCCTTGTGTGCAGATCCAGGTACATCACAACATGGCTAACTCCCCAGCTGCTTCAGAGATCTCATTCGGACTGTCGAGGTAGCTGCTTGGCATCCACAGGACCCGACTTTCCTTGTTATCCCTTTTCTTTTAGACTTTTCTGCATTTGTTAGACACTTTATGTATTGAGTATTATTATTATACTCTTGGTCGAGGATCTTGACTTATGACCCCAAATTTTGTGTGAAGTATTATGCCGTCGTTAGATTATTTTCGCAACTTATGCTAGATTTCGTATTTTTTTATCACTGTTAATTCTTTTGAAGTAAAGTGAGAGCTAGTAGCTCGATATTATGTCAGGCTGGCCTCACAATGTGCTGGGCGGCATCACGACTGGGTTTTTGGGGACAAGTTGGTATCAGAGCCTAGGTTACTAGGCCTCATGAGTCTTGAGCCGGTTAGTAGTGTCTCACGAATCGGTACAGAGACGTATGTATTTATCCTCGGGAGACTGCAAACCTTTTAGGAAACACTCCATATTCTTGAACTCTTTCATGCCGTTTTGTTGTTTCGAGAACTGAAGTTCTGTATTATACTGTCTCGCAGATGGCGAGGACTCATGCTAAAGGATGAGGTGGACGACCACCATTGCCACCAGCTAGAGGCCGTGGTCGCGATCATGGTCGTAGTTGTGGTAGAGCAGTAGGGGCAGTGCTAGTAGACCCACCTGTCGCCCCTATTCAGGATCAGCCCCCAGTGGTTAAGGCTCCAGCAGCACCCACTCAGGCACCGACAGTGCCTATTGTTATTCTTGGCCTTTAGGAGGCATTGGCCCAAATATTATCTGTTGGCACTGGGTTTGCTCAGGTAGTTTCAGCTACTACTGCAGTGGCGACATCTCAGACCGGGGGTGGTCATCAGACCCCCACAGCTCGCACACCAGAGCAGGTTGTGCAGGGACTTCATACTCCAGAGGCAGTCCTAGCTCAGGTAGTTGCACCAGCTGTTCTAGTTACGTCAGTTGTGCCAGCCCCAATGTATGTTATTCCGGTGATGCCTGATGACGAGCAGCATCAATTAGAGAGATTTTGCAAACTTCAGCCATCTACGTTTAGTGGTACTGAGGGCGAGGATGCCCAGGGATTATTGGACAAGTGTCAGAAGATGTTGCGTACAGCAGGGATTCTTGAGTCTAGTGGGGTTTCTTTTACTATATTCCAATTTTCAAGATCAGCATTCATTTGGTGGGAGGAGTTCGAGAGGCGTAGGTCTGCAGGGGCATCACCCCTTACGTAGCAGTAGTTTTCCACTCTCTTTTTAGAAAAGTATGTGCCACAGTCCCGCAGAGAGGAGCTGCACTGCCAGTTTGAGTGGCTAGTGCAGGGTGATATAACAGTGACTCCGTACGAGTTGAGGTATATTCAGTTGGCCAGACATGCTATATGGATGACCTCGACAGATCGGGAGAGGATCAGGAGGCTCATAGATGGCCTCAACTATTCTATTTGTATCTTGATGACCAGGGAGAGAGTAGTGGCATAGTCTTTTGAGGAGGTTGTGGATATGGTACGCCAGATTGAGGTGGATCGTCGCCATGAGCAAGAGGAGAGGGAGGCCAAGAGGCTTCGAGGTTCGGGCAACTATAGTGGTACTCCATCAAGGGGCCAGTTTCATTAGGGCAGAGTTCGTTCATCTAGACCTCCCCAGTCAGGTCACCCAGAGCATAATGGAGCTTCTTCCTACCGTGGCCGTCAGGGTTATCAGCAGGGCCAGTCTTCACTTAACGCCCTCCCAGCTTAGAGTTCTGCACCTTCTTCTTCAGCCTAGGGTTGATCTGCAGCGAGGGGTTCCCTTCAGTCCCATTCTCCAGCGCCGTGCAGTTGTTTTATGTGTGGCAAGTTTGGCCACATTAGGAGGCAGTGTCCTTGACTTCGCATGGGTAGGTCTTAGCAGAGGGATCGACCCTCCTCTTCAGCTCTATCTACTTCATCACCATCCCAAGCTAGTAAGGGTAGAGGTCAGTCTTCTAGAGGTTTCTCTAGGAGTGAGGAGTGAACGAGTGGTGGTCCGGCACATTTTTATGTACTTCCTGATAGAAGAGATACTGTTGCTTCAGATGCGGTGATCACAGGTATCATTGCCGTTTGTCACAGGGATACTTCTATTTTGTTTGATCCCGGGCTACATATTCGTACGTGTCTTCTTATTTTGCTTATCATTTGGTTACGACCCGTTGTAGTCTTGCCTTGCCTGTTCATGTATCCACCCCAGTGGGTGATACGATTGTTGTGGATCACATCTATCGATCCTGTCTTATTTCTATTAGGGGTCTGGAGACTCGAGTGGATTTTCTATTGTTGGGTATGGTTTATTTTAATGTGATTTTAGGCATGGATTGTCTATCCCCATGCCATACTATTTTGGACTGTCATGCCAAGATAGTTACATTGGCTATTCCTGGTATTCCTCAGATTGAATGGCGAGGTTCGACTGATTATGTCCCTAGCTAGGTGATTTCATTCTTGAAGGCTCAAAGAATGGTTGAAAAAGGGTGTTTATCGTATTTAGCTTTGTGTGGGATGTTGGTGCTGAGACTCCTAGTATTGATTCTGTCTCAATTGTGAGGGATTTACCTAATGTATTTCTTACGGACCTGTCGGACATGCCACCAGATAGGGATATTGTAGTATGGCACAGTGGATCTGAAGTCAGCCCATTTCTATTCCTCCTTATCGTATAGCACCAGCTGAGTAGAAGGAATTGAAAGAACGACTTTAGGAGCTTTTGGATAAGGGATTCATTCGCCCTAGTGTGTTACCGTAGCGTGCACCGGTGTTGTTTGTTCATAAGAAAGATGGCTCAATGAGGATGTGTATTGACTATAGATAGATGAAAAAGGTAACAATGAAGAACACGTATCCTTTACCATGCATTGATGATTTATTTGATCAGCTTAGGGAGCGAGGGTGTTCTCGAAGATTAATATTCATTCAGGCTACCACCAGCTGAAGATTAGAGATTCTGATATTATCAAGACAGCCTTCAGGACGAGATATGGGCACTATAAGTTTCTTGTGATGTAATTTGGGCTGACCAATGCCCCAGACACATTCATGCACTTGATGAATAGTGTGTTCCGGCCGTATCTAGATTTTTTTGTGATTGTGTTTATTGATGACATTCTGGTGTACTCTTGTAGCCAGGAGGAGCATGCTCAGCATTTGAGAGTTTTATTGCAAAGGTTGAGATAGGAGAAATTGTATGCGAAGTTCTCCAAGTGTGAGTTTAGGCTTGAGTCTGTAGCTTTTCTGGGTCATGTGATGTCTTGTGATGGTATTCGGGTTGACCCAAAGAAGGTAGAGGCGATGCAGAGTTGGCCTAGACCGTCCTCAGCTATGGAGATCCAGAGTTTTCTTGGTTTGGCAGGGTATTATCGCCGGTTTGTTCAGGGATTTTCATCCATTGCTTCTTCTTTGACCAGATTGACGCAGAAGGGAGCACCATTCGTGTGGTCGGATGAGTGCGAGGAGAGCTTTTAGAAGCTCAAGACAACTTTGACCACAACTCCTGTGTTAGTCTTTCCATCAACTTTAGGTTCATATACCATATATTGTGATGCATCGAGAGTTGGGATAGGTTGTGTATTGATGCAGGAGGGTAGAGTTATTGCTTATGCTTCTCACAAGTTGAAGCCTCATGAGAAGAACTACCATGTTCATGATTTTGAGTTAGCTGCCATAGTTTATGCCTTGAAGATTTGGAGGCACTATTTTTATGGTGTGTCCTGTGAGGTGTATAACGATCATTGTAGTCTCAAACACTTATTTAAATAGAAGGATCTCAATTTGAGGCAGTGGAGGTGGCTTAAGTTTCTCAAGGATTATGATATTACTATTCTTAGGAAGGAAAATGTAGTGGCCGATGCTTTGAGCCGAAAGGCAGTTAGTATGGGTATCTTGGCATATATTCCAGCTGGGGAGAGACCATTTGCATATGATGTTTAGGCGATGGCCAATCGGCTAGTGAGGTTGGATATTTCAGAGCCTATCAGGGTGTTAGTTTGCGTGGTTTCTCGGTCTTCCTTATATGATCGCATTCGTGAGCGCCCGTATGATGATCCACACTTGCTTGTCCTTAAGGACAGAGTTCAGCATGATGATGGCAGGGATGTCACCATTGATGGTGATGGTGTGTTGAGGATGCAGGGCCGAATATGCGTGCCCAATATTGATGGCCTTCGTGAGTTGATATTGGATGAGACCCATAGCTCGCGGTATTTTATCCATCAAGGTGCCGCGAAGATGTATTAGGATTTGAGACATTATTACTGGTGTAGAAGGATGAAGAAGGATATTTTGAGTGATGTAGCACGGTGCCTCAACTGTCAGCATGTCAAGTATGAGCATCAGAGGTCCGGTGGCATATTTCAGCATTTTGATATTCCCGAGTGGAAGTGGGAGAGGATTACTATGGACTTTGTCAGTGGTCTCCCTCGGACGGTGAGGAAGTTTGATTTAGTTTGGGTGATTGTGGATAGGCTAACCAAGTCAGCTCACTTCATTCCTGTGTGTACTACATACTCCTCGGAGCGGTTAGCAGAGATATTCATTTGTGAGATTGCATGGAGTTCCAATTTCTAATATATCAGACAGAGGTACTCAGTTTACTTCGTAGTTCTGGAGGACATTTCAGCGTGAGTTGGGCTCACAGGTTGAGTTGACTACTGCATTTCATCCTCAGACGGACGGACAATCTGAGCATACCATTCAGATCTTAGAGGATATGGTGCGAGCCTGTGTTATTGATTTTGGTGGTTCATGGGCTGATTGCTGACCTCTTGCAAAGTTTTCTTATAACAACAGCTACCAATCCAGTATTCAGATGGCGCCGTATGAGGCTTTATATGGGAGACGGTGTAGATCTCCAGTTGGTAGGTTTGAGCCCGGTAAGGCTTGGTTGTTGGGGACAGAGTTGGTCCAGGATGCTTTACACAATGTAAAGTTGATTCAGGAGAGACTTCGCATAACTCAGTCGCGCCAGAAGAGTTATGCAGGCCGGAAGGTCCGGGATGTGTCTTATTCAGTGGCTGAGAAGGTCTTGCTGAAGGTTTCGCTATGAAAGGCGTCAGAAGATTTGGGAAGAAAGAAAAACTCAGTCCGAGATTCATTGTCCCTTTTGAGAGGTGGCCTATATGCTTGCTTTGCCACCCAGTCTATCGGGAGTTCATCCGGTGTTTCACGTGTCTGTGAGCACGTGATTTTTGCCCTAAACAATTAAATTCCAATATAAATATAAAAATGATACAAAAATAGTTTTGATGTGCAATTGAGTGATTTAATTGAAATACTTGTGTGTTTGCTTTAAAAATAAAGTTGAAATTAAAATTACAAAAGGAATCAATTAGAAAATATCACAAAAAATATGAAAAATCAACAAAAAATACAAAATATTGGAAAACAAAAGAAAAATGGCAAATAATATCAGAAAAATCAGGAAATGAAAGAAATATAACAGTTGAAAATAAATACAAAAGGAAAAAAATAAAATACAAGAAATAATTAAAATGCAAGACAAAAATACAAAATACAATACAATTTGGGCTATATAATGAAATACATACATATATATATATATATATATATATATATATATATATATATATATATATGTATGTATTTCATTATATAGCCCAAATTGTATTGTATTTTGTATTTTTGTCTTGCATTTTACCAGGCCCAAAAGACCAGCCTGGTCTGCCCAGGCTCGTGACCAAATGGAACCATTTAAGCTATAACAAAATCAACCGTTGATGAAAGGAATCCAACGGATCAGATGAGGCGGTGCCATTGAAAATTAAACGACGCCGTGTTTAAAATCAATCCGGGCCGTTCAATAAGAATAATCAAATAGATGACATTAAGCCTCATTAAAAGCCAACCGACGTAGTACAAGTGATTAATCCTAGCCGTTCAAACTTCCAACGAATACAAGCGAGCCTCTCACTTAACCAAACATTGCCGTTTTGAAGCAAAAGATCCTGGCCATTGATCTTGGTTAATCCAAGGGCCAGGATTACACGAGATGAGGTGAGTATAAATATTCCCATCTCCCTTTCAATATCCTTACACTCACACACATATACATTTGTATAACCCTAGCCACCTTCTCTATCATCTTCTTCCTCTTTGGTCTCCCGTGGAGACTGGCCGGATGGCCTGTCAACACCACCATCTCCGGCTCAGGCCAACCGTTAAAATCTCACCCTTTACCACACAAACCTTGCAACCACCATAAAACCCTATTAAACCAAAGACCCCCTTCTTCTTGAAACTCCGGTCATCGGAACCCTAGCCGGTGACCTCAAGAACTATGAACCAGCCTTCGAGATTAACACCATAAGACCACGTTGAGGTGATCTATTACCTCATCTAGGTGGCTAGTATCGAATGTCACCAGAACTTCTCGAATATAAAAAAAAGACTAGCCGGAACCCTACTGCGGCGAGCACCCAGAAACAACCCGACCCCCAAAACCACTATACCAAGACCCCGAACTACCCCACACACAACAAAACTCAAAATAGAAGCCCCATCGGAGAAGCCCAACAATCAGAAGACTAAACGTCTTCGAAATTTTGGAAATCCGGAAAGAAAGAAAGAAAGAAAGAAAAGAAATAAAGAAAAGAAAAGGAAAAAGAAAGCCCAAAAGCTAAGTTTACTACCTCTTTCTTATTTGCTAATTCAGAAAATGTTTTCTTGATATGTTTATGATATTCTTATGAGCCTATCTCTTCTGCATGCTTAAATAATAAGATCTACCTCCGTTTGTTGCACATGCCTAAGTCAGTTAAAGTGTTTCTTAGGGTTCTTAATGTTTATCACGTATGAATCATGATTAATTAAGCCTGTTTATGTGTTTGTTCATCATGCTCTGTCTAAAATTAAGTTGTTGATTAATTGGGATTCAACCATTATCAAACTTTCCTTTTGAGTTCTGACTGAGTGAAAGTTGATTTGCGATTAAGGCTATATGTGCAAAATAACATAAACTAGCTATATTTGTAACTTGATTCATTTGTGAGTCCATTCTGAATCTTTGGATACTTTTGTGATTTGGGTCATGATTGTAAAGATTTTGTGGTTATTTCTGAAAGTTAAAGTATGTGGTTATTTCTGAAAAGATAAAGTTTGGTCGTTGAATGGCCATCTCTGTTATTAAGTGGTTATACTAATTACTTAGCTGTATTAAGTGGTTGTTTTTTGAAAAAATCATCTCAGTTGGTTAATTAGTTGCCTTGTTTTTAAGAAGAGGCTATATGCTAAATAATGGGTTGGGTCTGATAAATGTTGGATAAATATGAAAGGGGTTTGGGGTCTAATTGGATAAGTCTTAAAATAGTTATAAAAAGTGGTTAATAATTAAATAAATCATAACCCTAAATCTGCCAGACCTTAGTAGGTCGGGTAATTTGAGATAAATAATAAGGGTATAACAGGAACAATAAATGGCATTCCTGAAGATTTAATAGAGCCTATAAGGCTAAAATGACTTTAGTGCCTAGTATTTCTGTAATTACCTATAAAACAAAGGACAAATTGGGCATAATTAAAAGGCATTCCTATAATAAACCTTAGCAAGTGAGGGTAACCAAGTAAAATACACATAATAGAACACTATAGAATTGCCTATAACCTTCTAGCAAGGGCTCTAAGGCATTTCGATACACTCTTAATGAACTAAACTGTAAATAATTGAAAAGAATAAGGGGAGGGAAATAAAATTAACTTATTTGAATTTTCCCCCCAATTCCCCCTATAATCAGTCTATAAATATGCTACTAATGAGTCTAAGAAGAGGGTTCCAAAAAATCTTAAAAGCTCTAATGATTCTAATCATTTACAAAATGAAGGGTTAGAATTCGAGTACTGAAATTTGGTTCCATATACTACAACTCTTAGCTGATTAACTTGGGAATTAATTTGGGAATTCCTGTTGGGTCTACTATTCTTCAATTCGTCTGGACTTTGCTTGAGCTCTTTAATTCTGCTTTGTTGATCTGCTGGATTTATATATTTGGGATTCTGTTTGATGTTCTGTTGCTGATATTTGATGACTATTCTTCAGCCCCAAAGCCTAGACTCATAGACTTGTTTTTGAATCAGGTACACTTTTATTCCTGAAGATGTAATCGCAATTGTGTTGAAGAAATGAAGCTGCATGAGTTTTTGGATGAATTTGTTTCTATTTCTTCCTTTTAGTTTGTAATTATTACTTCCTAGAATCATTGTAATTCATTAGGATTGGTTGTAATAACTAACACATGTATGAATTCGAGACAGAGTAGAGTAGAGTAGTTCACATAGTAATTAAACAAAATCCAGCAATAGATTATCACCTAATTCAAATAAAAAATAGGCTAATACAAAAGTTGATACACTTAGATAAAAAGGAACAATTCTGAAATTGAACGTATGAACTATAATATAGTTACTTCTGTTAGTTGCAACTATAATCAGGACCGATTTAATCAAAAAAGTAAGTAGACTAATAGTTCAAATTTTATTATTGCTTACTTTCAAAATGATTTATATATAGATCTGCTTTAGATGTTTGTAATCGTTATCAATACAAGTATGTTTAGTTGATATTACAATACTATTATTCTTTTAGTTAAAATAAGTAACAAATAATCCTGCAAGCAGTATCACAAATCATTACCTGAATATTAGAATCTACAACATAGTATAATAACATTGATATAAATACTGTCATAGAATTTTAATTAGCTTTTAAATCTTGGAATTAGTAGTGATCGAATTTCATTTGGTATCGTCTAAAAATTATTAAGTAATAATGCAGAATAACTGTTGTTCAAGTGCTGTTGTTAAAATAATAATCCGTTTCTACTTATATAGTCTAGGACTAGTTGAGTATAAAGGCCTAGATCTGGTAAATATGATTTTAAGTGGTAATATTAACACACATTGGGCTTCAGAGGCCCGTCCGCTCCAGTGATGGGTTGTCAAAGTAGGCCAAGGTCCAGGCCCAGTAGTAAATAAATGGCCTGGACCCTAATATCACGGTCTAAAATAATACAAAGACCATATCGTAAATAGGGAGAAAAAACAGAATAGCAAAACATAGTATACGATTAAGTTTGGACTTCTAAAATAAGGGATGAGCCTCGTATTAAAATCTGAAAAGATACACGGGGCCCCCATATGAATTTTAATATAAAGTGTTAGACTCGGAAGGACCGTTTAGCAAATTTCACGGTCTTTCCTAAAGATAATTACGCGCAGATGTTATAGGCGCGACTAAAAATATACATTCTTAATACGAGGGCACATTTATGTGACTCAAATCTCAAATCCCGACAAAGCTGAAATGCACTAAAGTCACAGACGTACTGGTTGCGGTGTGACTCAAAATGCATTTTCGTTTCATCGCAAGTCGTCAAAATAAAGCGGAACATTAACATTTGTAAAAAAGCATATAAAGAAATCAAATAAGACAAAACATCAGTTGAGCGACCGTGCTAGAACCACGGAATTTGGGAATGCCTAACACCTTCTCCCGGGTTAACAGAATTCCTTATCCGGATTTCTAGTTTCGCGGACTGTTAAAAAAGAGTCATATTTCCTCGGATTCAGGATTAAACCGGTGACTTGGGACACCACTATCTTCCCAAGTGGCGACTTTGAAATTAAAATAAATCATGTTTCGATTGTCCTTCAAGTGGAAAAACTCCTTCCCTATTGTTATTATTATATTCATTCTTGGGGTGTATTACATAATAGCGGGGTATACTTTATATTAAAAGTAGTAAAAAGGGAGGTGTGACAGTGTCTATGCTTCAGACGTATGTTGGCGACCCATTGCATGTGTTGGATTTCAGTATAGTTTAGCTTGATGATGATTTAACTTATGATGTGGAGCTTATAGCTATATTGGGTCGTCAGGTGCAGAGATTGAGGTCCAAGGATATTGCATCAGTGAAGGTGTAGTGAATAGGTCGGCCCATGGAGGAGGCCACTTGGGAGACCGAGCAGGAGATGTGGAGCAGATATCCTCACTTATTTGAGACTCTAGGTATGTTTCTTGACCCGCTCGAGGATGAGCAATTGCTTAAGTTGGGGAGAATGTGATGAACCGGCCCGTTGTCACGGGGGTTACCGCTCAGTATTTCCCTTATTATGTTGTTTCATATTTCTATATCTGTATTAGAGTCAATCGGGGGAATTTTGATTGATTCTGGTTGAAAATAAGTCATATAGCCTTTTTGAATGAAGCTTGTTTCAGGAAAGTCAACCTGAAGTTGACTATATGGTTAGAAGGCTCGGATGTAGATTCCGATTGTTTGGTTAGCTTCGGGAGGTAATTTTTGACTTAGGGAGCGATAAGAATTGAATTTGGAGGTTCGATATAGAAATAGGCTTGAATTGGCTAAGTTGGAATTTTGGCGGAATCTGGTTGATAGGTGACATTTTGATCTAGGGGTCAGAATGGAATTCTGACAGTTGCAACAGGTTCGTTAGGTGATTTCGGATATGTTTGAAACTTTTCAGGTTATTCGAACATCATTTGGCTGATGAGGGTGAAAAGAAACAGCTGAGAAAAGAAAATGAAATTCTGAAGGCTCAGATTGTAAAGATGAAAACAACAGCCGAAACCCCAGTTCGACTTGCCCGAGATGAAAAGTTAATTGAAAATCTATCGCGCAAAGTGAACGACTATAGCTTTGATCTAGATAAATCTTAGAATGAATAAGTTGGGGTTCGGAAACAACTGGCCAAGAATGCTGAAGAAAGAGCTCGGATAGTTCGACAGGTTAAAAGATGAACATAATGTTGAGGTAGCCCGATTGAGGAAGAAGATCATTACATCCGAGGTCAAAAGTAGCATACAAACCAAAGAATTTGAGGTAGAGAGAGAACATTGCTACATGGCCATGGCTTGGTTAGAATTGGAGCTACAACAATTTCAAAAGAAGAACCAGCAAACCTTAGATGCTTGTGCCGAACAGATTGGTAGGTTGCTTCAATAAAAAGGGGTCATCAGGGAAAGAATTGTCAACATTGCTCAATACATCACACGGATATGCCAACTGTCCGAGGATATGTCTCAGTCAACATTCACATCAGCAACAATGATCTTTGTGAAGCAAGTAATGACCGACTTGGACAAACTCAAAAGTGGATTAGCATATAGGCCCGCGGCAAGACCGAACGATGTCTCGCGGGCACTAGGAGCTTTAATGTATTCATAGGGCATGCATTTTGTATTTTTATTTTCTTTCTGCATTTTGTAGTACAACATCATTTGTAACTGATGTTTCAATATCAATGAAAATTCAAAAGAAATTGCTATTATTTTTTCTCTTATATATGCGAATTGCTCAGGCGATAGGCAAACATATAGGAACGAAAACGAAAATGAAAAGAGAGAGAGAGAGAAAAAGAAGAAGGAAAAGAAGAAAAAGAAATAAACAAAAGTGATGAAACAATGAAAAACAAAAGTGGAAAGAAAGTTGGCAGGTCAAAAAAAAGAATAATGCCGTGATGATGCATAATTACTAGGCAAAAGTTGTGGTTTTAGAACTTGTGATGTTTATCCCTTATGATCTAACTATTAACAAGTTTTCGTTGTTGATGAGTATCAGATAAAACAGTTAGCAACTGGCTTTCTGGCACATCACAACTACAACACTCATTCTAAAGTCATGACCAAAGCGGTAACCCAAGAAATCGAGCCTATGATTATGGATCCTGTGCAAGAGGAAGAAGTTTTAGACGTGACTAGCATGAAGGAGGAAGTGTATAAATTAAAATAGCAGATGTCAGAGATGTACGAGGCTTGGTCAAAGGGTCAACCCTTACCTTCTTACCCAGCCAACCCCACATATATTCCTCCTCCGAACACAAATCAAGAACCACCCACCATGAACTCATCCTCCACATATGCCGCTTACCCGCAAGCACCACCACCCTTGCCTAAACAAGTTCCACCACCACCACCACCCCATGTCGCTCCAGTATATGTGGCACCGCCACCAACTACTTTACACAAATCCTCCAGCGAACCTGTATTCCATGTTCAGGATAACTATTACTATCCGCCAGAACCCACTTTCAGGCAACATGATTCTTACACCCCACTCATAGACATGACGGAGGAGGAGAAACCTGCTAGAAACCCTTAACAGGAGGAGATGGATCGGAAAATGAAGAGCCTTGAGCAATCATTTCGTAATATGCAGGGGCTGGGAGGCCAAGTTAGTGTGGCATACAAAGACTTATGTTTGTTTCCTGAGGTACATCTACCTGCCTGGTTTAAGTTGCCAAAATATCACATGTATGATGGCCATGGTGATCCAGTGGCCCACTTAAGAGGATACTGCAGTAAAATGTGCGGAGCTGGAGGAAGGGATGAACTACTTATGGCTTACTTCAGTCAAAGCCTCAGTGGCTCGACATTGGAATGGTACACTCGTCAAGATCATACCCAATGGTTCATTTGGGATGATCTAGCTCAATCATTTGCAAACCATTTCCAATATAATCTAGAAATTATCCCTGATTGATTGTTATTGACCAAGATGGAGAAGAAACCCGGAGAAAGCTTTTGGGAGTATGGATTCAGGTGGAGGGAACAGGCGGAACATGTAGATCCACCAATGAAAGAAGGAGAAATGGTAGATTGTTTCTTACAAGCTTTGGAGCCGACATACTACGGTCATTTGGTGTCTGCAATTGGACAAACCTTTAATGAGGTAGTAAAGATGGGGAGTTTTGTGGAAGAAGGTTTAAAAACAAATAAGATTATGAGCTACTCAGCCATCAAGGCTACAAACCAAGCAATACAGACGGGAACGAGAGGGTCAATTGGAAAGAAGAAAAAGGAAGAAGTGGCGGTTATTGAAGGTAGATCCTGGTCCTTGGGCTCCAACCCATATCATCATCAACCTCGGCCATACCAACCATATCCACCTGCGCCATATAATCCACCTCCACCATATTATCCTCCAACCGGTCCACAATTTTCTGTCCAATATGTTCAACCTTACCCACCGCCTCCATCCTCATGGCGCACCCCAACTCCACAAAATGTCTACCATGCACAAAATGCCTATCCACCGTAAAAAACCTACAGAAATCCAAACCGGCCTAACTTTCGTCCTGATCCAGAAGTAAAAGGTGTTAGGGCTCAAAGGAAAAAAAACATTCACTCCTCTGGGAGAATCATATACCAGTCTCTTTCACCGATTGAGAGAATTAGGGATGTTGAGCCCTATTGAACCTAAAATTCCCAATCCTCCACCCAGAAATTTAGACCAATCCGTCCATTGTGAATACTGTTCTGGGGCACCAGGACATGATACGGAGAAGTGTTAGCACTTAAAGTCTGCAATACAAGAACTCATTGACTCTAGGAGAATTGAGGTGCAAGCTCCAGAGACTCCCAACGTAACGCGAAATCCTTTGCCAGCGCATCATGAGACACATATGATAGAGCTAGTAGAGGGAGAGAGCTGTAGAAAACTTTCTCAGACGGTGATGACGATTAAAGCAAACAACAAAGTTGAGGGGAAAGTTTAAAGATAGAAAGTGTTAATTGAGTTACCAGCAAAACAACCATCAGTGATGATTATGCTTGAGCCCGTGAAAATAATAGTACCTGGAGTGAAGCCCTTGCTGACTGTGAAAGGAGCTTATATAGAGCCAGTGGTTATAAAACCAGTTGTCCAGATGCCAGTTGTGAATACCAAGGTTGTACCTTGGAATTATGATAAGGTGACAGTGATGTATAAAGGGAAAGAAGTTAAGGGAGAAATGTGTGAAACTCATGGTTTAACTCGCTCTGGGCGATGCTTTGCCCCGAATGAACTGAGAAAGACAAAAGTGGTGAAAGAAAACCCAGCTTATGTGAAGAAAGCAGTCACTGAGGAAGAAGCTGAGGAATTTTTAAAGAAGATGAAACCTTAAGACTACTCTATAGTTGAGCAATTGAGGAAGACGCCCGCGCAGATATCGTTGTTATCCCTGCTTATTCATTCTGATGAACATAGAAAGGCGTTGATGAAAATTCTAAATGAAGCCCATATACCAGAGAAAATCTTGGTATGTCATCTGGAGAAAATCACAAACAAGATCTTTGAGACAAATAAAATAACATTTTCGGAAAGCGAGTGCCACTTGAAGGGACGGAGAATAATAAAGCACTATACCTCACGGTAAAATATGAGGAATTTGTAGTAACTTGTGTTTTGGTGGATAATGGATCAAGTGCAAATATCTGTCCATTGTCAACCCTGGGAAAGCTGAAAGTCAATCATGAGAGAATTCACCGAAACGGTGTATGTGTGTGGGGTTTTGATGGAGGCGGAAAGAACACCATGGGGGATATCATACTAGAGCTTACTATCAGACCAGTGGATTTCACTATGGAGTTTCAAGTGCTGGATGTCGCTGTATCATACAACCTCTTGTTAGGACGTCCGTGGATCCACGCTGCGAAAGCAGTACCATCTTCTTTGCATCGGGAGCAGCAAGAAATTGAGTGGGGGCAGAAAGAAATAATAGTGCACGTGGAAACAATGTTTGCAATGCTATTACACCATTGGAGGAAGTTGAAGGAGATAAAGGTCCGTGGGTGTACCAAGTAATGGACACCGTGATTGTGAACAAAATATCTAAGGGAGAAAATATGCCAGTACCCATGGTGGCTCCTGCAACAGTTATGGTCGCCAAAGAGATGATAAAGAATGGGTTCTCACCAGGAAAGGGTTTAGGAGTTACCTTACAGGGTATAACACAGCCAATTCACCTTCCAGGCAGTACTGATACTTTTGGCTTGGGTTTCAAGCCAACCATTGTTGATATCTAGAGAGCTAAGAAATTGAAAAAGAAAGGGTGGACCCTCCCAAAACCTATCCCAAAACTATCCAACTCCTTTGTCAAGCCTGGTACACAGAGATGTTTGGAAATTGTCATGCCAAATCGTTCGGAGATAAAGCCGGATGAAGAGCTTCTAGCAAGGTTTGAGAGGTTATTTGAAGACATGAATGTGCTGGAGACGGGCGAAGGAAAAAGCAAAATGGACGTTCAATTTGTTAGACCCCACACTATGCTAAATAACTAGGAAGCTACTCCTCTTCCGATCAGGAGGGAGTTGTGGTAGTTAGATTTTAATATTTCATTCCCAAAATTATCTTGTTTTAAAATTGTAATCCCATATCCCGTCAAATCAAATGTATCCAACTCTTGTTACCTTTCAAAAATTCAATGAAATGCAATTTCTTTTCTTCCTCCATTTTTGCCTTATTTTATTTTTCTTCTTTTGTACAGTTCAATGTTTGCTGATTCCAATGATATGTCATGCATGAAAGATTCCCGGTCCAGTCTTGATAATTGAATAGTTATACAGGAAATTGAAAATGAACATGAAGTGGAATATGAGGACGAGGAAGTATTGGAGGAAATTAGTAAAGGTTTGAGTCATTATGAAGAAAAACCCAAACCGAACTTAAATGAGACAGAGTCTATTAAATTATGAAGTGAGGAGAATGTCCGAGAAACAAAGATTAGTGTGCATTTAGAGACTTCCCTCAAAGAAGATTTGATCTGGTTGTTACATGAGTACAAGGACATATTTGCTTCGTCTTTTGATGACATGCCCGGGCTCAGTACTGATTTGGTGATACATAAATTTCCCATCTATCCAGAATGCCGGCCGGTAAAACAAAAGTTAAGGAAGTTTAAAACGGACATCAGTGTGAAAATAAAAGAAGAAGTTAATAAGCAATTCGAGGTGAAGGTTATACAGGTCACTAAATATCCCACCTGGTTAGCTAATGTTGTGCCAGTTCCACAGAAGGATGGAAAAACCAGGGTATGTGTTGATTATCGAGACCTCAATAAAGCTAGTCCAAAGGATGATTTTCCATTTCCAAATATCCATATATTAATCGACAATTGCGCCAAACATGAAATTGGTTTTGTAGATTGTTATGCGGGTTATCATCAGATCTTGATGGACGAAGAAGATGCAGAAAAAATGGCGTTTATCACGCCTTGGGGAAGATATTGCTATAGGGCGATTCCGTTTGGGTTATAGAATGCCGGGGCTACATATATGAGGGCAATGACCACTATGTTTCATGACATGATGCATCGAGAGATTGAAGTATACGTGGATCATGTCATTATCAAGTTCAAAAAGCAATGTGACCATGTCAAGGATTTAAGAAAGTTTTTCCAGAGGCTCTGAAGATATAATCTCAAGCTCAATCCAGCAAAGTGTGCTTTCGGAGTGCCATCTGGAAATTTGTTGGGGTTCATAGTAAGCCGGCGTGGTTTTGAATTAGATTCGTTAAAGATAAAAGCAATCCAGAACTTGCCTCCGCCGAAGAATAAGAAAGAAGTGATGAGTTTATTGAGAAGGTTGAATTATATTAGCAAATTTATTACTCAGTTAACGTCGACATGTGAGCCCATTTTCAAATTACTGAAGAAAGATGATGCGGTGAATTAGACTGATGAATGTCAAGAGGCATTTGACAAAATTAAGGAATATCTGGTTAATCCTCCTATATTTGTTCCTCCAGAACCCGGAAGACCCTTGATCCTTTATCTAACTGTATTGGATAATTCTATTGGCTGCGTACTGGGGCAGCATGATGAAACAGGAAAGAAAGAGCAAGAAATATATTATCTTAGTAAGGAGTTTATATCTTACGAGGTAAAATACACTAACTTGGAGAGAACATGTTGTGCTTTAACATTGGTTGCACAGAAGTTGAAACATTACTTGTCGGCTTATACTACTTATCTGATATCTCGGTTGGACCCACTGAAATATATATTCTAGAAGCCTATGCCCATAGGAAGGTTCGCTAAATGGAAAATTATACTTACAGAATTTGACATCATTTATGTAACTCGCACTGCAATGAAGGCACAAGCAGTCTCTGACCATTTGGCAGAAAATCCGGTTAGTGATAAGTATGAACCATTAGAAACATATTTTCTTGATGAGGAGACAATCAATATTGAAGAAGTGGAACAAGACGATAAGCCAGGATGGAGAATGTACTTTGATGGGGCCGTCAACAACAAAGGGATCGGAATTGGAGCAGTACTCATTTCAGAAACAGGTCAGCATTATCCAATTACCGCTCAGCTCCGGTTTTTCTGTACTAATAACATGACCGAGTATGAAGCATGCATATTGGGATTGAGAATGGCAATAGACATGGGTGTTAGGGAGACTTTGGTCATGGGTGACTAGGATCTCTTGATACATCAAATTCAAGGAGAATGGGAGACAAGGGATTTGAAACTTATACCTTATCGGCAGTGTCTGCATGAACTATCTCAAAGATTTCAATCCATAGAGTTCAAGCACATCCCAAGAATGAACAACAAAGTAGCAGATGCTCTAACCACATTATCATCCATGTTGCACCATCCAGATAAAGCTTATATAGATCCACTACATATACAATCTCGTGATCAAAATGCTTATTGTTTTGCCGTGAAAGAAGAACTTGATGGTGAGCCGTGGTATAATGATATTAGAGAATATATGAGGACAAGAGTGTACCCAGCACAAGCCACAAGGGACCAGAAAAGGGCTATAAGGCGACTAGCAAATGGATTTTTCTTCAGTGGAGGAGATATATACAAAAGAACACCAGATTTAGGTCTATTGAGATGAATAGATGCATAGCAAGCTGACACAATCATGTCTGAAATACATGCAGGAGCTTGCGGACCTCATATGAGCGGATATGTTTTGGCCAAGAAAATACTGAGAGCAGGATATTATTGGCTTACTGTCATGACCCCAAATCCGGTCGTGATGGCGCCCAGCACACCGCTTGGCCATCCCAACCAATCAACAACAATTTACGGAGCTATGAGCTCGCATTATCCCATTTAAGCATAACAAGTTATAAGACAACAATGATAGATATATCAAAATAGGGAACCAAGTCCCAACACATACCAACTCCCATAGACCGAAGGGTCAAGAGTCATGAGCCTCTAAAGAACATAAGTGTAATAAGGTTTACAACAAAATCAGTGTGAAAAGAAAAGACAACATGAAAAGAAATGACAGCTAGATGGGGAGTCAGGTCCTGCGGACGCTGCAGCTACCTCGACTATCCCGCACAATGCCTCTGAACGGCTACCGGATCAGGTCTGCTGAGAGGTACCTGGATCTGAACACAAGGTGCAGGGAGTAAAATAAGTACTGCCAAACTCAGTGTTAATAAACAGGGGTAAGACAACGTAGATAAGAAATCCACAGTAAAGCACAATGTAAAGCCCTCTCGCACCAGCGACGCTTCCCCTGCGGGCCAGGCTCCGCTTCAGCGGTCGCCTCCGCTTCTACGCCCCCTTGTCCACTCATGCACTCCCATTTCCGCAAGAGCGAAAACAATAGAACATAATCAAAAACCTACAATTTTCCATGTTTTCTCCCGTTTAACTATCCGAAAACACCCCGAGGCCCCCGGGACCTCATCCAAACACACCAACACATCCTAATGCCTTATTCGAACTTGTTCCAATCCTCAAAACACGTCTAATAACATCAAAACCCATAATTCACATCGAATTCAAGCCTAAATTCCTTAAAACTTTTTGAATTACACATTCGATCTAAAACCCGACCAAACGACGTCCGAATTACCTGAAATTTTGCAGGCACATCCAAAATCACCTAACGGAGCTACCGCAACTGTCGGAATTCCATTCTGACCCCCGGATCAAAATCTCACCTACCGTTCGGATTTTGCCAAAATTTAACCTTAGCCAATTCAAGCCTATTTCTACACCGGGCCTCCAAATTAAATTCTAAGTCACAAATCACCTCCCGGAACTAACCAAATCATCAGAATCTGATTCCGATCCCTCTAACCAAATAGTCAACTCCAGGTTGACTTTCCATATTCAAGTTTCCTTCAAAAAGGCTATATGCCTCATTTTCAATCCAATTCACTCCTAACTCACCCGATATACTCTAACACTGATATAAAAACATAAAACATATTATTACAACATAATGGGGTGGTAATTCCCGTGACAACGGGCTGGGTCATCACATTCTCCCCATCTTAAGCAAATGCTCATCCTCGAGCGGGTCAAGAAACATACCTGAAGTCTCAAACAAGTGAGGATATCTGCTCCGCATCTCCTGCTCGATCTCCCAAGTGGCCTCCTTCACGGGTCGACCTCTCCACTGAACCTTAACTGATGCAATCTCCTTAGACCTCAATTTTCTCACCTGACGTCCCAAAATGGCAATAGGCTCCACATCATAGGATAGATCACCATCAAGCTGAATGGTGCCGAAATCTAATACATGAGACGGATCCCCAATGTACTTCCGGAGCATAGACACATGGAATACTGGATGAACGCTGGATAAGCTGGGCGGCAAGGCCAACTCATATGCCACCTCTCCAACCCTCATGAGTATCTCAAAAGGACCAATGTACCTGGGACTCAACTTCCCCTTCTTTCTGAACCTCATGACACCCTTCAGGGGTGAAACCTTCAACAATACTCTGTCACCAACCATGAAAGACACCTCTCGAACTCTACGGTCTGCATAACTCTTCTGGCGAGACTGCGCTGTACGAAGCCTCTACTGGATCAACTTTGCTCTATCCAGAGCATCCTGAACTAACTCAGTCCCTATCAATATATCCTCACCATACTCAAACCATCCCACGGGGGATCTATACCGTCTGCCATACAATGCCTCGTACGGGGCCATCTGAATACTCGACTGATAACTGTTGTTGTAGGCAAACTCAGCAAGTGGTAAGAACTTATCCCACGAACCACCAAAGTCAATCACACATGCTCGCAACATATCCTCCAGGATCTGAATAGTGCGCTCAGACTGCGCGTTTGTCTGAGGGTGAAATGCGGTGCTCAGCTCAACCCGCGTACCCATCTCCCACTAAAACGCTCTCCCAAACTGAGAAGTGAACTGAGTGCCCCTGTCGGATATGATAGACACTGGGACCCCATGCAACCGGACAATCTCTCGAATAAAGATCGCTGCCAACCGCTCCGATGAGTAGGTAGTACTAACTGGAATGAAGTGAGCAGACTTGGTCAACCTATCCACAATCACCCAAACAGAATCAAACTTCCTCGCCGTCCGAGGGAGTCCAGTAACAAAGTCCATAGTGATCCTCTCCCATTTCCACTCAGGAATATCAATGCGTTGAAATACACCACCGGGCCTCTGATGCTCGTACTTAACCTGCTGACAGTTGAGGCACCGTGCTACATGTCTGACAATGTCCATTTTCATCTTTCTCCACCAATAGTGCTGTTTCAAGTCTTGATATATCTTCGCGGCTCCTGGATGGATAGAGTACCGCGAGTTATGGGCCTTCTCCAGAATCAACTCACGAAGGCCATCAATATTGGGCACACATATCCGGCCCTGCATCCTCAATACGCCGTCACTATCAATGGTGACATCTCTAGCATCATCATGCTGAACTCTGTCCCTAAGGACAGCCAAATGTGGATCATCATACCGGCGCTCACGAATACGATCATATAGAGAAGACCGAGATACAACACAAGCTAACACCCTGTTGGGCTATGAAGTGTCTAACCTCACTATCCGATTGGCTAGCACCTGAACATCATAAGCAAATGCTCTCTCCTCAACTGGAATATATGCCAAGCTCCCCAAACTGACCGCCTTCCGGCTCAAAGCATCGGCCACCACATTGGCCTTCCCCAGATGCTATAAAATAGTAGTGTCATAATCCTTAAGCAACTCAAGCCATCTCCGCTGTCTCAAATTTAGATCTTTCTATTTGAATAAGTGCTGGAGACTACGATGGTCGGTATACACCTCACAGGATACACCGTACAAATAATGCCTCCAAATCTTCAAGGCATGAACTATGGCAGCTAGCTCCAAATCATGAACATGATAGTTCTTCTCATGTGGCTTCAACTGCCGAGAAGCATAAGCAATCACCTTACCTTCCTGCATCAACACACAACCTATCCCCACTCTCGAGGCATCACAATAAACAGTATATGAACCAGAAGCTAATGGCAATACTAACACTGGAGCTGTTGTCAAAGCTATCTTAAGCTTCTGAAAGCTCTCCTCGCACTCATCCGACCACACGAATGGTGCACCCTTCTAAGTCAATCTAGTCAAAGAAGAAGCAATAGATGAAAATCCCTGAACAAACAGGCAATAATTGATGTGCCGAAGAGATTCGGCATATTTACATACTAATTGCTCTTATATTAGCTTGTTTCACTGCAAAATGTAGTCCATACTTATGTGATTTTGTGGTTTTACAGAAAAAGAGGAAGAAAAGACCAAGTACTCAAAATTAGAAGCAATAAGATAAGAATGAGGGCAAGTTGGGCACAAGAGCAGTTCTGCGATCAAATCTGCGGTCGCAGATTGGATATGCGGACCGCATAATGTGTCTCCAAATCGCATAACTAAATAGAGAGTTGAGCTGCAATGCACGACAGGAATGCGACGCAATTTGCGATCGCACATTCAATATGCGATCCGCATTCCTACCGCATAATGAACAGAGAAGAAACCGCAGAGGAAAGTTTGCGGTGCTATCTGCGGTCGCATACTCAACATGCGAACCGCAGAATTGCAATGCGGCCAACATATAAAAAGCTAGGGTTCCTATATGCGACGTCGCCTCTCAAGATTGCGGACCGCAGACCTGTTATGCGACAGATCTGCGATCGCAAACGTGACCTGGAAGGGTAAACTTGTCCGCTTTTTATCAAATCTTGGTCCCTCTATAAATAGCTTTTGAGAGCTTTGTGTAAGATTATCTGACACAGACGTTAGACTAGATTCCAAACTTTATTACTGATCTTTTTGGAAGCTTTTGGTTGAAGAATCTTTCACCTTGTAAGCATCTATGACATTTATTACATCTTGTATTTTATATTTTAGCATGTGTGGCTAAGTTTAAATACTAAGGTTGTGAACCCTAAATGGGTGTTATGTAAATGGGTGTTTAACATTGAATATATGCATAATGGTTGGTTGATATTTCTTCACTTCTCATTCTTCATTTATTATTGGTGGTTGCAAACACTAATTAATGCCATTAAAGTCTTACCTTGCTTGGGAAAGTGGGTTAGATCTTGGAAGAAGTAAAGAACAAAAACTCGAAGCCTTACACTTCGTTTAATAGAATCGCTTAGGGATAAATGGGTTTTATTTGGCAATTATTGATTACTACATCTTGTGACTCTAAGACTTTTGGGAAAAAGAAATAGAGGAAATACTACTCAACTATTGGTAAATATTGGGTAGTTGTTTAGAGATCAATTTGCATATCAAGAATCAACCATTAGTAATATAACATATTAACACCTATAGCATTACACTACATTTATGGGAACACAACCTTGGTCTAATGAATTCTCTAAATTATTGATATAATGCATTTTCATTAGTTAAATACTCTAAATCAACATTCACTTATACTACCAATCTTATACCCATATCTATGTTACTTATAACGGAATATATTCAAGATTTTAGTCGGGAAATACACTAATTCAAGTAATCCATTCACGCATATTCCCCTGTGGGATTCGACCCCAACCTAGTTGGGTTATTATATTTGACACCGACCGCCTTACACTAATTGTAAAAGTGTAATTTGAGCGTATCAAATTTTGGCGCCGTTGTCGGGGAATACGGTCTTGAAATTACTTATTAGTGTGTACTCTACTTGATATCTAATTCTATTCCATTACACTTTGCCTGTTTTGCTTGGTGTGATAGGTTATAATGTCTGATTATGAGGATGAAGGGGGAGAGAATCCTTTTGCAGATATCGATGAATATATCGATGACACAAATGCTATTGTGCCCCCTGCTATTGGTGCCTCAACATTTAAGGTGGATCACGGTCTAATCCTCATGCTCAAAGCGGAAGGGTTTTTCAGAAATTCCACCGATGACGACCCCACTCAACACTTAAGAAATTTTCTGGGAGTGTGTGCTATGCATAAACAAACCAATGTCTCAGAAGATGCCTTAAGGTTGAGAGTCTTCAAGTATTACTTGGGCGGTGAGGCTAGAAAGTGGCTTCAAAACTTGCCACCAAACTCAATCCGATCATGGCCGGAACTTGTCCGAACATTCCTAGCAAAGTGGTTCCCACAAAGCAAGAAATCGGAGCTTAGAGATAAAATCTTTTTCTTTAAGCAACAACAAGGGGAGCACTTACACGAGGCGTGGGATCGCTTTGAACTGTATTTGGTAAGGTCACCAAATCATGGATTCCCTGACTCAATTTTTCTTGAAAAATTCTACATGGGTCTTGATCCCATGAATCAAGCCATTGCAAAGAATGCGGCGGATGGATCTTTTATGGATAAGTCTTTTGCAAGAGTGACTCAAATCCTTGACAAAATGGCTAAACATAATCAAGCATGGCATTCTGAGGATGCATCCGGTGGAATATCTTATGGGTCTCCTTCTTTGACAAATTTGCTCAAGGAAAACCAAGAGAGAGACCAAATCGTTGTTGGGTTGGCTACTAATGTCAATGTGTTGACCAAGATGTTTACAGAAAATCAAACAAAGAAAGTCAATGTTGTCGATGACATGCCATCCAATTCTAATGAAGATTTTGAAGAGGCAAATTATATCAACAACCCTCAAGGAGGAGGGTATCAAAGGCAATACTATCAAGGTCAAGGAGCACAAAACCAATGGAGGCCAAACCCACAAGGGCAAGGAAACCAATAGTGGAGGTATGACCAAGGTAGTTCACAACAAAGAAATTGGGGCAACAACAACAACAATTTTGCTAACCGGAGTGAAAATCCTTATGTTCCTTCGAAAGGACAACATTCGAACCAAGGGTCCTCAAGCGAGTCAAAATTGGAAGCTATGCTAGAGAGAGTGCTACAAAATCAAGAAAAGTCTGATGCTTCATTGAGGAACATGACCGAAGTGGTTAGCTCTCATACCGCTTCCATCCAAAAGTTGGAAATGCAAATGAGAGATCTCTCCAAGGAACAAAACCCCAAGCAAAAGGGAACACTACCTAGTGACACTATTGCAAACCCAAGAGGTAGTGGAAGTGGTCCAACCTCTCATGTCATGGCAATCACCACTAGGAGTGGAAAAGTGCTACGTGATGAGAATGAACATATAGTTGAAGAGGTGGAGATCAACCAAACGGTTGAGGGTGAAGAACAAGAGATAATTGAAAAGCAAAAAGTTGTTGCGGGTGATAAACCCAAGGTTGTTGAAATTGAAAGAATTCCTGAAAAGGCGAGTGCACAAGAAAATCGAGAAGAGGAAAAGGAAAATGGGAACGAGCCATCACAACCTCTTCCACCTATTCCTAGACCTCCCCTTCCTTTCCCTCAAAGGCTAGCAAGGAAGATAGATGATAGCAAGCTTGAAAAATTCTACGATATTCTAAAACAATTGACAGTGAATATACCTTTTGTAGAAGCTTTTTAAGAAATTCCAGGGTTTGCCAAGTACTTGAAAGATCTAATCACTAAAAAGAAGACCTCAAAGCATGAGGTGGTAAGCATGACTCACAGGGTAAGCTCTATCATTGCTACAACCCCGGTTCAAAAGAAGGAGGATCCGGGAGCTTTTACTATACCTTGCACTATTGGGGCACGGGAATTTGCAAGAGCCTTATGTGACAACGGAGCTAGCATCAACTTAATACCACTAGCCATCTATAAGCAAGTGGGGTTGGGTATGCCGAGACCAACAAGTATGAGATTGCAAATGGCCGATCGTTCCATCAAGCGACCTGGTGGGTATTGTGGACGATGTTCTGGTAAAAGTGGGAAAGTTTCATTTACCCGCGGACTTTGTGATTCTTGATTATGCCGTGGATAAAGAGACTCCTATCATTTTGGGAAGACCATTCTTGGCTACGGGCTGAGCACTCATGGATTCTGAAAGAAATGAGATAAAGTTTCGGGTGAATAATGAAGAAGTCACTTTTCAAGCTAGTAAGGGCATGAAACTACCCCACGAATTTGAGAGCATCTCAATGATAGAAGCAGTAGATGAGGTGGAGGATGCCGTTGAAATGAAAATGGAAGAACAATGCCTTGGTGAGGCATTAGCAGCAATCCTAGTAAATTTTGATGGGGAAAACATGGATGGTTACCTAGAGTCGGTGAATGCATTGGAGGGTCTTGGATCCTATACGTACAAGCCGTCAAAGCTCTCTCTTGACTTAGAGAATAGAGCTACACCCCCCGCCAAGCCATCAATCATTGAGCCACCTCAACTAGAGCTCAAAACACTCCCTTTGCATTTGAGGTATAAATTTCTTCGCTCTAATGATACTTTGCCCGTAATTGTGTCTTCTTTGTTGAATGATGTGCAGGTAGATCAATTGTTGGAAGTCCTAAGGGAGCACATGCAAGCAATTGGGTGGACAATCGCCGACATTCGCGGCATTCCCGCAGGAATTTGTGAACACAAAATCCAATTGGAAAATGACACCAAGCCAAGTGTGGAGCATCAAAGGCGACCGAATCCATCAATGCAGGAGGTGGTGAAAAAGGAAATTATCAAATGGCTGGACGCCGGAGTTGTATACCCAATCGCCGATAGTCCTTGGGTGAGCCCAGTACAATGTGTGCCAAAAAAGGGGGGCATGACTGTGACTGAAAATGAAAACAATGAGCTCATACCTACTAGAACGATGACTGGGTGGAGAGTGTGCATGGATTATCGGAAACTCAACAATACAACTTGCAAGGATCATTTCCCTATGCCTTTTATTGATCAAATGCTTGATCGGCTAAGCGGGAAGAGCCTTTTATTGCTTCCTTGACGGATACTCTGGCTACAACCAAATCAACATTGCTTTGGAAGATCAAGAGAAAACAACTTTCACTTGTCCTTATGGGACATTTGCTTTTAGCCGGATGCCATTTGGGTTGTGCAATGCTCCGGCGACCTTTCAAAGATGCATGATGTCGGTATTTTCCGATATGGTGGAAGATTTTCTCAAAGTTTTTATGGATGACTTCTCGGTGGTTGGTGATTCATTTGAGCATTGTCTGGCAAATCTTAGACAAATGCTCAAGAGATGCGAAGAAACGAATATTGTGCTAAATTGGGAGAAATGTCACTTCATGGTGGATGAAGGTATTGTATTAGGGCATAAGATTTCTAAGCATGGCATTGAAGTTGATCGGGCCAAGATCGAAATCATTTCTAAGCTTCCTCCACCAAATTCAGTGAAAGGTGTTCGAAGTTTTCTGGGCCACGCCGGATTCTACCGGCGATTCATCAAGGATTTTTCCAAAATTTCACACCCAATGTGCAAGCTTCTTGAAAAAGATGCAAAATTCATGTTTGATGACAAGTGCCTCAAAGCGTTTGAAGAATTGAAATTGAGGCTTACCACGACACCCATTATTGTCACTCCCGATTGGACGCTTCCTTTTGAACTCAAGTGTGATGCCAGTGGTGTAGCTATTGGAGCAATGTTAGGTCAACGCCACAACAAAATACTCCATCCGGTCTACTATGCAAGTAAAACTCTCAATGGAGCACAAATGAACTACACTGTTACTGAGCAAGAGCTTCTTGCCATTGTGTATGCCTTAGAAACATTCCGGGCCTACTTGTTAGGGTCCAAGGTGGTAGTCTACACGGATCATGCGGCTCTTCGATATCTCATGGCAAAGAAAGATGCCAAGCCTAGACTAATTCGGTGGGTTCTCTTGTTGCAGGAATTTGAATTTGAAGTAAAAGATCGAAAAGGTACTCAAAATCAAGTTGCGGACCACTTGTCAAGGCTTGAGGAAGCAGGGAGACCTAAAGAAGAGCTTGGCATAAATGATGCTTTCCCCGATGAGCATATATCGGCACTTTCCAACACCTTTGCTCCTTGGTATGCCGACATTGCAAATTACTTGGTAAGCGAGGTCATTCCGGAAGGGTTAGAATCTCATCAAAAGAAAAAATTCTTGAGGGATTGTCGGCAATACTACTGGGAAGAGCCGTACTTGTTTCGAGTGTGTGCTGACAACATCATTCGAAGATGTGTACCATAGGAAGAAATCATGCCAATCCTAAAGGCATGTCATGACTCACCAGTTGGAGGCCATCATAGAGGGAATAGATCTGCCGCAAAGATTCTCGAATGTGGCTACTATTGGCCTTCCATCTATCATGATGCAAACCAATTTGCAAAATCTTGTGAGCAATGCCAGTGGCAAGGTTCAATCTCCAAAAGGCATGAAATGCCTATGCAATATGTGTTGGAGATAGAAATCTTTGATGTATGGGGGATTGATTTCATGGGGCCCTTTGTGAGTTCCTATGGGATGAAATATATTTTGGTGGCTGTGGACTATGTCTCAAAATGGGTTGAAGCCGTTGCCCTACCAAACAATGAGGCGAGGAGTGTAACCGCCTTTTTGAAGAAAAATATATTCACTCGGTTTGGCACTCCTAGAGCCATTCTTAGTGATGGGGGATCACATTTCTGCAACAAAGCATTCACAGGGTTACTTGAAAAATATGGGGTGAAACACAAGGTGGCTACACCATGCCATCCGCAGTCGAGTGGTCAAGTTGAGGTCTCAAATCGGGAGATAAAGAGTATCCTAGCCAAGACTGTGAACGCCAACAGAACTGACTGGTCAAGTAGATTAGATGATGTATTGTGGGCCTACCGCACGGCCTTCAAGACTCCCATTGGCACTTCTCCCTACAGACTCATTTTTGGGAAAGCATGCCATTTGCCGGTTGAGTTGGAGCACAAGGCTATGTGGGCACTCAAGAAGCTGAATTTACAATGGGCGGAAGCTGCAAACTTGAGATTGACGCAACTAAATGAACTAGAGGAATTTCGATTCCATGCATATGAGAGCGCAGCAGTCTACAAGGAGCGGATGAAATTTGTTCATGACGAAAAGATTTTGAAAAGAGAGTTCAAGACGGGCGACCTCGTCCTACTCTTCAACTCAAGATTAAAATTGTTCCCGGGCAAATTGAAATCCAAATGGTCCGGCCCCTTTAAAGTGGTTAGTGTATCCCCATACGGAGCTGTAGAGTTAGAATCTACTGATGGATCTCGGACATTCAGAGTAAATGGCCAACGCATCAAACACTACTTGGGTGTTGATAGTGAGAAGAAGATGATAGAGCAGCTGGCTCTACAAGATGGACTCTGCTCGTTAAAAGGGTGAAATCGGAGAAATCTGTCCCGTCGTGCCGCGACGTTAAATCAAGCGCTGCATGGGAGGCAAACCATGGGTGGTAACACCGTCTTTGAATTTTAAATTTTCTTTATTTATTTATTTCCTTAACATCTGCCAAGTGTAGGGGACCTAAACAATGATGACATTTGGTGGATGCACCAACGGACAGAAATGCAGAAGATGGAGGGTAGAAATTCGGTAGGAATGCGACCGCATAACTAACTTGCGGACCGCAAACCTACCGCAAACTGAAACAGTGAACCCTCCAATTTGGCAGCTGAAATGCGTCCATTCTGCGGTCCGCATATTCATTATGCGACCGCAAAATGGATCACAAACATGCATCTGCAAAGGCTGTTCTTTACATCAACATGCGACCATTATGCGGACCGCATATCATATCTGCGATCGCATAATGGTTCGCATAACTGACATCGCAACTCCCAGGTATGTTCCTAAAAGCCCTATACAACAGAACACAAACAAAAACGAAAAAATATTATAACAAGAAGAAAAAGACAAAAAGAACAAAGGCAAAAAGAACCAAAAAGAAAAGAAAAACAAAGCACAAAACATAATCGGATCGGCTCTTCAACAGGCATCATCTTTCTCAAACATCTGGTATGTCCGTTTTCTTCCCCCTCTCTATTGTTTAAATTTTTTTTTTTTTGGGGAAATGGTTGTGGGCGTAATAGCATGAACGTGGTAGTGTTGAATTCGACCTTGGGAACGATTTGGTTGAGGAATTAAGAAACCATGGAGTTGCCTGAGTTATAGGTTGAACAAGTGAACTAGATGCGTTTAGTTGCTCAATTTTGCGGTCCGCATGTTTACTTTGCGAACCGCATTTTTTTGTCGCAGACCTAGCCCTAGGTCAGACGAAGACGACTACTTCTGCGGACATTATACGGTCGCATTATCACTTTGCGGTCCGCAAAGTGACCGCATACCTGTTACCTAGATGGCCTCCTTACGCAGTGAAATGTGCGATTGAGTTTGCGGCCGTATAATTGATTTGCGGTCCGCAAACTCAACGCAAAGTTAAACAGTGAACTGGGAAAAGTTTCACTTTGCAAGAAACCATTCTGCGATGACTATGCGGTCTGCATAACCGTTATGCGATCGCATATTGCATCGCAGAATGGAATGGATCTTTATCTGATAAATTTTACGACCGCTTTGCGGTCCGCAAACCTGTTTTGCGACCGCAGAATTGCGTCGCATTCTTGCTCAGTTAAATTTTTCCATTCCCTACCATCTTGGCTATACTAACAACACTCCTTTTTGCAGACATGGCTCACAAACGAATTGCAAACAAACCCCGTGCTTCTAAAAGACAAAGAGTGGAAGAACCATGAACGGGAAATGATCAACCTGAGGAAGTCAACACCCAGCCTCCAGTGGACATTCATGCTGAGGCAAGGAGAAAGCAAGCTGCGGAGTGACTTTCCTATCATCTCCGCTGGGGTATTGAGGGGTCGAGGGATAGATATAAAGCCGGGCTCGAACGGAAAAAGCTCCTTCCTGAGAAGCAATTGAGCCTAAATGGGCTTAAAGAAAAATATCCCCACATCCTTACCAATATCAAACGGAGGAAATGGATGAGATTTACTGACCCTCCGGCCAAATACAACGAAGCCATTGTTCGAGAATTCTATGCCAACTATGGAGCCTCCAGAACCAAACAGGATAAAAGGCAAACAATGTACCTCGACAAGGTGGAAGTTCGAGGGATCCCAGTCAAGTGCAGTGCTAAAGCAATAAACAAGTTGCTGATCCCAGACTGGGACGGGGACAGCTCCACAGCTGAATATAAAGCCAAATTTGCAAACAGAGAGAATGAAAGGAGCTGGATTGCTTCCGTCATCGCAAATGGAACCCCTTCATGGGTACAACCGGGGAAAAAGATCTATAAGGAGAGCTTCTCAAGGGAAAGGATATACTGGCTTGCGTTTCTCGCATCCAGATTGATCCCAACGAATCATGAAACAGACATCGCCATAGAGAAGGCCCTCCTCGTTGCTTGTATCATGCAGGGTGTCAAGTTGAATGTGGTGGAAATAATTTTTCAAGAAATGGGGAGACGAGCAATGCAAGAGGCCACGTCTCTTCCATTCCCGTCATTGATCACTGCCTTGTGCCAAGAGGTCCTTGTTCCTGTTGACCTCCAGGATGCCACGGGTCAGGAGCAAGGTATTATAGACGTCACCCGCCTAGCTGATGCAGTGATACCTCCCCCACCAGTTGTTGAAGAAGACCTACTCTCCTCCCAGCCTCCTATTGTTCATGATGAAGCGTCACAGTCATCCACTCCATCCACCGCTGCTCAAACTACCACTACTCAAACTACCACTGCTACTGCTCAGCCCCATCCAACCATTCCAGCAGTCTCGCAGCTTGGTCTTTTAGCCAAGCATGCAAACTCAAAAGTTGACCAGCTTGTGAAGACATTGCCTAATTTAATCAAACAAGCTCTCACTCCCATGCAGTCTGCCATAGCAGAAATTCAGCAAAAATAGATAGCATATGCTGAGCGACTGCAAGGGCTTGAGTTGAGGGTGGAGAAATTAGAAAGGGGAGCAATACCTGGGCTGAGCGTCTCAAGACAGAGGTGGCATCGATGAAGGTCGAATTTCAAAAAATGCAAAACCTGGACTTCGACGTTTCATCCTTCTTTCCGGGAGCAGGTGATAAGAATGTTGATGACGTGCCTGATTTAGGCCTTGATTTCACCAACTTAATGGCCGACCCTATCGCTCCTACTCCCGGAGGCTCACAGGCCCCAGCTCCTCCCACCCGTATTGATATTGCCTCTGATGAGGAAGCTGAGGGAGGTAGTGGCAGTGATAACGATGAGGATGACTCGGGATTCTCCGATGATGATACTCCGCAGCCTATAGACAAAGGGAAGGCAGCAGCTCCAGCGTCACCTCGTGAGGATGATGCTGTGGATGAGGATGAGCGCGCTCAGCTTGAGGTGGCGTTGCAGCGATCATTGATTGACCAAGGAGGCACCACAGCTCAGACATCAGCTGAGGCATCTAGCAGCTCTCAGATGCCGGCTGTGGTCATAGCAGCCCCACCATCAGCTTCCAGTACCAGCCTTGCTTCCTACACCAGAGCTTCCACCGGCAGCAGAGGTCGCACACTCTACTGTACCAATACCGGATACACAGATGGGTGATCACCCGGGCACACAGCCAGTTGCCGACTCCCATAGCACTTAGTGTGCCTCAGGGAGTCTCTCCTCACATTTTGTTCTTTTATTAACTGCATTGGGGACAATGCATAGTTCTCAGTTGGGGGTGAGGGTACTTTTGGTGTTTTAATTCTAGATTGCCATTTTTTGTGCTTTTGTGTAGTAAACTTGTACAACTTTGAGCCTAAAGCAGTGTATATACAATGTTTGATTTGTCAATATCTGTTTATGCGTAGTTAGCTAATAAATTCCTCTTGGTTTTTCTTTATCTGATTCCTTTCCAAGAGTGTAATAGTAGAATCAGAACTTCGTGTGTAAATCAATGTGACCAGCTTAGTGAAATTGTTCAGTGCCAATCATGCATCCTTGTACATAGCACATATCCTCCTATAGTCATTTCTCTCGACTCGTCCCAATGATAGATAGATTGACGACTGTCTTAAGGGAGTTTGTCTCTAGGACCAATATTGTGAATTTAAGGCTCACTTTGTAACTCTAGTGAGCCATAAAAGCTTGAAATTGCAAAGTAGTTGCTCGAAAGTGCTAAACAATGTGAATTAAGCAGTTCAAGTACAAGGCGTGTAAGCGCTAATTGTATGCATCTCTTGTGTCCACTTCTGTCATCTAGAACTTGCCTAGTTGGTTTTTCAACACTAATGATATTATGCCCAGTTGGAGGAATGATCTTAGGCATTCGTTGTTTTAATTTTAAAATCTCTTTAGCCTTTCAAGCCTACCGTTGCATAAATAATGTCACTAGTTCCCATTTTGAGCCTTTAAACCTTCTTTGGCCAACTCATTACAAACCTTTCCCTTCTTTAAGAATTCCCTCTCTTGAACCCATCCCTCTTTGAACACTGAGAATGAAGCTAAAAGCCTAAGTTGGGGGTGGTATCAAAATGGAAATTGGGAAGGTTGTACATTGAGTATCCAAATGCCTCAAAGTAATTTTATTAAAGTATTCAAGCTCCATAAAAAAAATGAGAAGTTAGTCTTTACATATACGTGTAAATATGTACATTGTGGAGCTTTGAATAAAATTTGGGAGAGGTATGTCAAATGGTTCTATATTGGAAACTAGACGCCAATAAGGCTATGTGAGTTAAAGAGAGTCAAAATGCAAAAGAATGAAACTTGTGAGTAGTGTTCAAGGAGGATGAAGTTATATGTACCCAAATGCTTACCTAACCTTCCCTAAACCTACATTACAAGCCTAAAAAGTCCTTATGGAACCTCCAACCGATCATTCTTGAAGAAGTGGCGAATTAAAATAAGGGCAAGCCTATGGTATGACATGTAGTGGCACTTGAAGTTCTTTCTGAGAGTGAGTGATGTTTTTAACTTGTCCTCGTGAGCATTGTAAATATGGTGAGTATAGGACATCGTTTCTGGTGAGAGTATTTGAACTGCAGAATTCACTTAAGTTGAGCCTTTAGAGTCTAATACAAATGCGATCAGCTGAGGGTAACATTTAGTCACAATGTGAGGCTCAAAGCTTGCATAATTTGTCTGTCTTAACATTTTTGCTCTTAGTCAAGGAGGAGTGGAGCGATTGTTCTGATACATGCTTGAAAAACTGAACATTAGCACAAATCTTGTGTCATTATTGTGTTAATTGTTGGAAAGAAGTGTGACGTAGGTGTGTTCTGCTTGCTTGAGGACAAGCAAGAGTTTAAGTTGGGGGTGTTGATGTGCCGGAGAGATTCGGCACATTTACATACTAATTGCTCTTATATTAGCTTGTTTCACTGCAAAATGTAGTCCATACTTATGTGATTTTGTGGTTTTACAGATAAAGAGGAAAAAAAGACAAGTACTCAAAATTAGAAGCAAAAAGATAAGAATGAGGGCAAGTTGGGCACAAGAGCAGTTCTGCGATCAAATCTGCGGTCGCAGATTGGATATGCGGACCGCATAATGTGTCTCCAAATCGCATAGCTAAACAGAGAGTTGAGCTGAAATGCATGACAGGAATGCGACGCAATTTGCGATCGCACATTCAATATGCGATCCGCATTCCTACCGCATAATGAACAGAGAAGAAACCGCAGAGGAAAGTTTGCGGTGCTATCTGCGGTCACATACTCAACATGTGGACCGCAGAATTGCAATGTGGCCAACGTATAAAAAGCTAGGGTTCCTATATGCGATGCCGCCTCTCAAGATTGCGGACCGCAGACCTGTTATGCGACAGATCTGCGGTCGCAAACGTGACCTGGAAGGGTAAACTTGTCCGCTTTTTGTCAGATCTTGGTCCCTCTATAAATAGCTTTTGAGAGCTTTGTGTAAGATTATCTGACACAGACGTTAGACTAGATTCCAAACTTTATTACTGATCTTTTTGGAAGCTTTTGGTTGAAGAATCTTTCACTTTGTAAGCATCTATGACATTTATTACATCTTGTATTTTATATTTTAGCATGTGTGGCTAAGTTTAAATACTAAGGTTGTGAACCCTAAATGGATGTTATGTAAATGGGTGTTTAACATTGAATATATGCATAATGGTTGGTTGATATTTCTTCACTTCTCATTCTTCATTTATTATTGGTGGTTGCAAACACTAATTAATGCCATTAAAGTCTTACCTTGCTTGGGAAAGTGGGTTAGATCTTGGAAGAAGTAAAGAACAAAACTCGAAGCCTTACACTTCGTTTAATAGAATCGCTTAGGGAAAAGTGGGTTTTATTTGGCAATTATTGATTACTACATCTTGTGACTCTAAGACTTTTGGGAAAAAGAAATAGAGGAAATACTACTCAACTATTGGGAAATATTGGGTAGTTGTTTAGAGATCAATTTGCATATCAAGAATCAACCATTAGTAATATAACATATTAACACCTATAGCATTACACTACATTTATGTGAACACAACCTTGGTCTAATCAATTCTCTAAATTATTGATATAAAGCATTTTCATTAGTTAAATACTCTAAATCAACTTTCACTTATACTACCAATCTTATACCCATATCTATGTTACTTCTAACGGAATAGATTCAAGATTTTAGTCGGGAAATACACTAATTCATGTAATCCATTCACGCCTATTCCCTGTGGGATTCGACCCCAACCTAGTTGGGTTATTATATTTGACACTGACCGCCTTACACTAATTGTAAAAGTGTAATTTGAGCGTATCAATAATATCCCGCCAAACCAAGAAAGCTCCTGATCTCTGTAGCTGAAGACGGTCTACGCCAACTCGCACCGCCTCTATCTTCTTCGGCTCAACCTGAATACCATTACGAGACAACACATGTCCCAAAAATGCCACAGATTCGAGCCAAAACTCGCACTTGGAGAATTTAGCATATAGCTTCTCCTCCCTCAATCTCTGCAACACAATACTCAAATGCTGAGCATGCTCCTCCTGACTACGGGAGTAGACTAGAATGTCATCAATGAATACAATCACAAATGAATCCAAATAGGGCATGAACACACTCTTCATCAGATGCATGAATGCTGCTGGGGCGTTGGTCAGCTCAAAAGACATCACAACCAACTCATAGTGGCCATATCTGGTCCTGAATGAAGTCTTCATAATATCAGAGTCCCTGATCTTCAGTTGATGATAACCTGAACGAAGATCAATGTTAGAAAACACCCTCGCACCCTGTAACTGATCAAACAAATCATCAATGCGCGGTAGAGGGTACTTGTTCTTCACTGTTACTTTGTTCAATTGTTTATAATTAATGCACATTTGCATGGAACCGTCTTTCTTTTTAACAAATAACACTGGTGTACCCCACGGGGACACACTAGGGCGGATGAAACCCTTATCCAGAAGCTCCTGAAGTTGCTCTTTCAGTTCTTTCAACTCAGCTGGTGTCATCCGATAAGGAGGAATGGATATGGGCTGAGTGCGGGGCACCAAGTCAATGCCAAAATCAATATCCATGTCCGGCGGCATGCCCGATAGGTCTGAGGGGAATACATCTGGAAAGTCCCTCACAACAGGTACAGAATCAATGCTTGGAGACTCAGCTACCACATCTCTCACAAATGCTAAGTACGACAAACACCCTTTTTCAACCATCTTCTGAGCCTTTAAGAACGAAATAACACGGCTAGGGACGAAATCGGTCGAACCCCGCCACTCAATCCGAGAAATACCAGGAATGGCCAACGTAACTGTCTTAGCATGACAGTCCAAAATAGCATGGTACGGAGACAACCAGTCCATACCCAATATAACATCAAAGTCCATCATCCCCAACAATAGCATATCTGCCTGGGTCTCCAGACCACCAATAGAAATAACACAAGATCTATAGATGTGATCCACAACAATCGTATTACCCACGGGGGTGGATACATGAACAGGTAAATTAAGACTACCACGAGTCGCACCTAAATGATGTGCAAAATAAGAGGACACGTATGAATATGTGGACCTGGATCAAATAGAACGAGGCATCTCTGTGACGGACGGAAATGATACCTGTAATCACTACATCGGAGGCAAGCGCATCACGCCTGTCGGGGAGTGCATAGAATCGTGCTCGGCCTCCACCGGATCTCTCCTCGCCTCGTGGAGCGACCACGAGAAGACCGACCTCCACCTTTACTAGCCCGAGATGGTGCGTCGAAGAGGAGGGCTGATCCCTCCGTCGAGCCCCGTCCCTACGGAGTCGAGGGCATCGCCTCCTCGTGTGGCCAAACTCACCACACTCGTAACAAGCACCCGGTGCTGGAGAAGGGGACCGAAGGGAACCCTTCGCACCGGAGAAGAACCCCGGGCCGAAGAAGTAGGTGCTGCACTTTGGGCGGGAGGGCACTAAGTGAAGACCGACCCTGCTCTGAAACCCCCGTCGACCACGACCATAAGAACCTCCGCTCGGCTCGGGGCGGCCTGAATGAGTAGGTCTAGATGAGCGACCTCTCCCCTACTGGAATGCCCTCCAGATGGAGCACCACCGAAACTACTAGAACCACGAGGCCTGCTGGCCTCCGCTCCTCCCCCTCTCGGCGACGATCCACCTCGATGGAGCGTGCCATATCTACGACCCTGGTCAAAAGAAGTAGAGTAAGTACTAATGTGCGGGTCATAAGAATGCGGATGGAGTAGTTGAGGCCATCAATGAACCTCCTCATCCTCTCCCTATCAGTAGGGATCATCCATGTGGCATGCCCAGCCAACTGTGTGAATCTGAGCTCATACTGGGTCACAGACATGTCGCCCTGAACCAACCACTCAAACCGGCGACGAAGCTCCTCACGAAGGGACTGAGGGACATACTTCTCTAGGAAGAGAGTGAAGAACTGCTGCCATGTCAAAGGTGTGCTGCTCCCGTAGGCCTACGCCTCTCAAACTCCTCCCACCAATCAAATGTGGGACCAGTGAACCGAAAGGTAGTAAATGAAACTCCGTTGGACTCGAGAATACCCAGCTGTACGTAGCATCCTTTGACACTTATCTAAGAAACCCTCTGGGCATCCTCACCCTCGGCGCCACTGAAATGGGGTGGTCGGAGTCTACCAAACCTCTCAAGATGACACTCGCTCATCGTCGGGCATAGCCTGAACCATATGCTGGAGCTGGTGCGGCTGGAGGAATAACCGGCGCAACCACTCGAGCGGGGATCGCCTGCGGCGTCCGAAGTCCCACGAACAACCCTGCTCGGTGTGCGAGCTGCAGGGTCTGCTGACCACCCCTGTCTGAGATGTCGCTGCGGTAGCGGTAGCCGATACTACCCGAGCCAAACCGGAACACACCGATAATAACTGGGCAAGAGTCTCCTGAAGACCAAGAATAACAATAGATACAGTCTGGGCCTAAACTGGGGCTACTGGAGCATCAACCACTAGGGGCTGCTCCTGAACAGGTACAACGGGCGGGTCAACTGGCACTGCCTCAACTGCCCTACCTCTACCTCTAGCACGACCGCGCCCACGGCCTCTAACAGGTGGCAATGGAGGTCGTCCACCTCGTCCTGATGCTCGCGTTCTCGCCATCTGCGAGAGAATAGAATATAGAAGTTCTGTTCTCGGAACAACAAGATCGCACGACGGAGTTCAAGAAAAGTGAAGTTTTCCTAAAGGTTCGCAGCCTCCCTAGGATAAGTACAGGCATCCCCGTACCGATCCATAAGACTCTACTAAACGGCTCAAGACTCATGAGGCCTAGTAAACCTAGGCTCTGATACCAACTTGTCACGACCCCAAATCCGGTCGTGATGGCGCCCAGCACACTTCTAGGCCAACCCGACCAATCAACAACAATTTACAGAGCTATGAGCTCGCATTATCCCATTTAAGCATAACAAGTTATAAGACAACAGTGATAGATATATCAAAATAGGGAACCAAGTCCCAACACATATATGAGCCTCTAAAGAACATAACTGTAATAAGGTTTACAACAAACTCAGTGCGGAAAGAAAAGACAACATGAAAAGAAATGATAGCTAGAATGGGAGTCAGGTCTTGCGGACGCTGCAGCTACCTCGACTATCCCGCACAATGCCTCTGAGCGGCTACCGGATCAGGTCTGCTGAGAGGTACCTGGATCTTCACACAAGGTGCAGGGAGTAAAATGAGTACTGCTAGACTCAGTGGTAATGAACAGGGGTAAGACGACGTAGATAAGAAATCACAATATAGCACTATGTAAAGCTGTAATAAATGCCCTATAGCAGTTCAATATCAACAGTAATGTACCAACAAGTATCCACAACACAGTATAACAGCTATCAGATGTAGCTAAATGCAATGCAATGCATGAAATGACCGCTACGACGCGTAGCCCGATCCAATTTGGGTACCCGTGTTCACTGTGGGAGTTCAGACTTCGGAGGGGATCCTACAGCCCAAGCACAATATCATGAATATACGCTGTGGCGCGCATCCCAATCCACTACCAGTCAGCTAATATGCAAATGCAGCCTCGCAGGCTCAAAAGTAGTTTTGAAAACTCTTTTATCATTTTTCAGTTAAAAACAGTAATATCAAGTTCCAGAGATTGGAAATAGCATGATAACAGTAATAGCTACGGACTGGTAGTAAAACAAACATGTCAATATCACCAGACAATGATGACGATCCTCGCAGGATCCCAATAACTGGCTCACAGCCCATAAGTATACTCAACCGTCCAAGAAGGAGGTTCAACGGCTCAAGAGTAGCCAACATCACAATATAATATGCAACCATCCGAGAAGGAGGTTTGATGGCTCAATAATAGCCAATATCATAACACAGTACCAACAAGTCGGACTAAGCCATAGTCCCCAATCACAATCGATCCTGCACTCACAAAAGAGTACGTGTCTCGCCGCTATACAGCGTCACAAAGTGGTATACCGGTTTCGAACCCGCTGGTCATCACCCACATCTATTACTCACCTCAATACGGCATGACGACTACTTTGCGATGCCCTTGCCACGAGAATCAAGCTCCGCACGCGTAGAATCTGATCAAACATAGTAGAAACACATCAAATTAGACCAATGGAACGATAGCCAGTCAAAACAACTCAATTTACACCGAAATTCACAAAGTTACCAAAACTCGACTTTCGGTACGCTTCTCGACATATTACGAAAGTCACATATTCGGAACCCTCATCTCAATACGAGTCTAAGCATATACGATTTACCAAATTCGGACTCCATTTGCCCACTCAAATCCTTGTTTTTTTCTAAAGTTCAAGCCTAGGGCTAAAACCTCCATGAAATTACCCAATTTCCTCCATTTTTCATGAGAAAATTGCATAATATTATCAATACTAATCATAACTTAAGTCCATAGTTGATTACCCGATGAATCCCCTTGAAGTTCTCTTCAAAATCGCCCAAATCGCCTCTAAAGCCGAGACCCAAATGTTTGAAAAGTTTATGAAATTTTCTAACTTCTGATATAATTAACCCTTTGCGATTTCCGCTTCTGCAGACCATTTCCGCCTCTGCGGAACCGCTTCCGCGACCAATTGGTCGTTTCTGCGAACCCAGGCCCAATTGGCCCTTTCCGCTCCTGCGAGCCACGAACCGCTCCTGCGGAATTACCTCCGTCCCTGTGGGACTGCCCGCTTCTGCGAACGAAAGTCTGCTCCTACGGACTCGCCTAGGCGATCAATAATCCGCTTCTGCGGACTTCCCCATCACGCCTCAAGACCGCTTCTGCGATCGCCCTCTCGCACCAGCGACGCCGCCCCTGCGGGCCAGGATCTGCTTCAGCGGTCGCCTCCGCTTCTGCGCCCCCTTGTCCGCTCATGTGGACTCGCTCCTGCGCTCCCATTTCCGCAGGAGCAAAAACAACAGAACAGAATCAAAAACCTGCAATTTTCCATGTTTTCTCCCGTTTAACCATCCGAAAACACCACGAGGCCCCCGGGACCTTATCCAAACACACCAACACATCCTAATACCTTATTCAAACTTGTTCCAATCCTCAAAACATGTCTAATAACATCAAAACCCATAATTCACATCGAATTCAAGCCTAAATTCCTTAAAACTTTCCGAATTACACATTCGATCTAAAACCCGACCAAACGACGTCCGAATGACCTGAAAATTTGCGAACATATCCAAAATCACATGACGAAGCTTCGAAATTGTCGGAATTCCATTCTGAACCCCGGATCAAAATCTCACCTACCGTTCGGATTTCGCCAAAATTCAACCTTAGCCAATTCAAGCCTATTTCTACACCGGACCTCCAAATTCAATTCCGATCGCTCCCCTAAGTCACAAATCACCTCCCGGAACTAACCAAATTATTAGAATCCGATTCGGAGCCCTCTAACCAAATAGTCAACTCTAGGTTGACTTTCCATATTCAAGTTTCCTTCAAAAAGGCTATATGCCTCATTTTCAATCCAATTCACTCCTAACTCACCCGATATACTCTAACACTGATATAAAAGCATAAAACATATAATTACAACATAACGGGGTGGTAATTCCCGTGACGACGGGCCAGGTCGTCACACTTACCATGGAGCATGATTGCATTAGATATGTGCGAAAATGCCACCAATCTCAGATACACGGAGATTTGATTCACTCTCCACCCTATGAGTTGCATACAATGTCAGCACCGTGGCCATTCGTCGCCTGGGGCATGGATGTCATCGGACCAATAGAGCCCGCAATCTAATAGGCACATGTTTATCTTTGTAGCAATTGATTATTTGACTAAATGGGTGGAGGCGAAGACATTTAAAGCAGTGACAAAGAAGGCGGTAGTGGATTTCGTGCACACAAATATCATCTGTCATTTTGGAATTCCTAAGGTGATTATCACGGATAATGGAGCAAATCTGAACAGCCACCTCATGGCAGAGGCATGTCAAAAGTTCAAAATCCTGCACCGTAACTCTACACCTTATCGGCCTAAAGCAAATGGAGCAGTGGAGGCTGCGAATAAGAACATTAAGAAGATTCTCAGGAAGATGGTGGAAGATTCAAGACAGTGGCATTAAAAATTACCATTTGCTCTCATGGGTTATCGTACAACTGTACGTACTTCAATTGGCGCAACACCTTACTCATTGGTGTACGGAACGGAGGCAGTCATACCTGCAAAAATTGAAATACCTTCCCCTCGGATCATAGCTGCGGCTGAAATTGATGATGATGAATGGGTAAAAGCTCAGCTAGAACAATTGAGCTTGATTGATGAGAAAAGGCTAGCGGCAGTCTACCACGGACAGTTATATCAGGGGAGGATGTCCAAAGCATACAACAAGAAAGTACATCCATGGAAATTCGAAGTTGGACAGTTGGTGCTAAGACGTATTTTACCTCCCTGGGCCTAAGCAAAAGGAAAGTTTGCACCTAATTAACAAGGGATGTTCATGGTGTCCCGGGTATTGTCCAACGGAGCTTTATATTTAACAGATGTTGAAGGAAAATGTGTAGAGACTGCTATCAACTCAGATGAAGTAAAGAGATATTATGTGTGATTCCTTTTTCATATGTACAATTGTATTTGTCATAATTTTGAAATTGAAATGATGAAGGCATTTTATTCTCTATCCAAACACTTTATCCATTGATACCCCTGTTTAGCCTGATTGCATTATTCTTTCATATCCCTCCCTCGAAATCAATTATGAACAAAAAATTGAAAAGAAAAGAAAAGAGAATGAGAAAACTGAAATAAAATCGATGATGAAAAAAAAACATATACAAAAGAAAAATCAGGAAAAAGTCAAAAGACGAACGATCTTATGGTCCGAACTACGTTCTGACTTGATCCCAAAAGGGTACGTAGGAAGCCTTAATGAGGTTCAGTCATGATGTAAAAAAAATCTAGGATTTCCCCAAATACTGAAACTGGGGCAGAAGTTATGTTTATGATTCCGAGAGTTGTAAATATTTTTGAACCCCCATATAAATTTTGAGCCTTTATACCTTTCTTTCTAAACCCGTCCAAAAGGCACATTACACTCCAAAGAAAGACCTTCTGATTAATTTCAAGAAAATGATAATATAATAGGAATAAAGAGAAACATGGCATGGACAATACCCGGAGGTTTGGAAACAAAATAAAGAAAAATAAAAATGAGAGTCTTATTGGTGAAAATCTTAATGGGCACCGTAAGGCGAATGTGAGATGAGAGATAAAAAAAAATGAGAGAGTCTTATTGGTGAAAACCCTAACGGGCACCAAAAGGCGAATGTGAGGAGAGAAATAAAATGAGAGAGTCTTATTGGTGAAAACCTTCACAGGCACCATAAGGCGAAAGTGAGGAATATTTTGATGAAGATGAAAAACAGCAAAAATAAGAAAGGCTTGGGTTGAAGGAGAATAAGATAGCAACGATTCGATTGGACAGACTGGGTCGGATATTTAAATACATGGCATGGTCAAAGGAATTAGCCTTCATACCCAGATAAGTTCTATCTTTACTTCATAATACCCTTACACCCTCAAATTCATATCTTTGCATTTCATTGATCAAAACCAGTTGCCAGTTGAAAGTTAACTACCAACTTCTCATGTTAAATGGAGTAGTAACACTCGGTCAAAGGAAAAAATAAAATAAAATTAAAAAAGAGAGAAATAGAAGAGAGGATGGCAATCACAAGGCCGAAGGAAAATGAAAGGAAAAGAAACAAAAGAGAAAGGCAAAAGAGGATTGCAAGAGAAAGTTGAGAAGATCTGATGGTAAAGCAGAATGAAAACAAGAAGGGGCAGACGATGGAAGCAGGGCCAGCAAGAATTCCAGTTGCTAACCATCATTTTATAACTAACAAAATTTGTTCACTGATTTAGACATGGACAAAAGATTCAAATTCTCACTAATCACTCTAAAGTGAATGTGACCAATGTGGGAGAAAAACATCAAAAAGAAAACAACAATAAAAGGGGAGAATCCACAAAGGAGGACTCACTCAATAATCAGGAACCTACCCAAATAGCAAGGGAGGTATAGTCTTTTCAAAATTCACACCCTAGTTATCAAACTGATGGAATATTTTTCAGCATTTTAATTTCTATTCAGGCGCCCACCTAGATAACAAGGGAATATTTTTCTGCATTTTCATTTCTATTCAGGCGCCCACCTGTATAACAAGGGAATACTTTTCAGCATTTTAATTTATGTTCAGGCGCCCACCTGTATAACAAGGGAATACTTTTCAGCATTTTAATTTCTGTTCAGGCGCCCACCTGGATAACGAGGGGATATTTTTTTAGCATTTTAATTTCTGTTCAGGCGCCCACCTGTATACAAGGGAATACTTTTGAGCATTTTAATTTCTGTTCAGGCGCCCACCTGGATAACGAGGGAATATTTTTCTGCATTTTCATTTTCATGCATCAGGCGCCCACCTCGATAACGAGGAAATTTTTTCTGCATTTTAATTTCATCAGGCGCCCACCTAGATAACGAGGGAATATTTTCTGCATTTTCATTTTCATGCATCAGGCTCCCACCTAGATAACGAGGGGATATTTTTCTGCATTTTCATTTTCATGCATCAGGCGCCCACTTGGATAACGAGGGAATATTTTCTGCATTTTCATTTTCTTGCATCAGGCGCCCACCTGGATAACGAGGGAATATTTTTTGCATTTTCATTTTCATGCATCAGGTGTCCACCTGGATAACGAGGGAATATTTTTTGCATTTTCATTTTCATGCATAAGGCGCCCACCTGGATAACGAGGGAATATTTTCTGCATTTTCATTTTCATGCATCAGGTGCCCACCTGGATAACAAGGGAATACTTTTCAGCATTTTAATTTCTGTTCAGGCGCCCACCTGTATAACGAGGGAATACTTTTCAGCATTTTAATTTCTGTTCAGGTTCCCACCTGGATAACAAGGGAATACTTTATTTTCAGCATTTTAATTTCTGTTCAGGTGCCCACCTTTATAACAAAGGGAATACTTTTCAGCATTTTAATTTCTATTCAGGCGCCCACCTGGATAACATGGGAATACTTTTCAACATTTTTATTTCTGTTCAGGCTCCCACCTGTATAAAAAGGGAATACTTTTCACCATTTTAATTTCTATTCAGGCGCCCACCGAGATAACAAAGGAATACTTTTTAGCATTTTAATTTCTGTTCAGGCGCCCACCTGTATAACAAGGGAATACTTTTCAACATTTTAATTGTTTTTCTAACAGAGTAACACCATAATACATGAAAGCCCATACTAGGACAGAGGAAAAAGTTTTTCTTGGTTTTGTTTTTAAATAGGTATCGACCTGGAAGAGAGAAGCATATTTTGAATTCATACAAATGGATGGAAGCAGTATATCAGAAGCAGGAAATAATCAAAATTCACAAAAAAGAAGGATGCAAATAAAGAGCCACATGTTAGATGGAAAAGCAAGACAATACAAGAAGACATGATATAGATAGGAATTTCCTGTAATTCATAAGATCACAAGTTTAGAATAGCTTCTTTATTTTCATTTTATCCCGGTGTAATAAGGAGTTAGTCAGTAAATATAGCAACTACAGCAGCAACAACAAGTCCTGGTAGTTTCAAACTACCAGACCTTCACGAACTACACTGACCTGATTCTTGTTTAGCCCAGGATATGTAGGCAACCTCTGAAGTAGGGTGTGGTCAAAAGCTTTTCAAAACTCTTCTTACGGAATATGCAAATGGGCAAAAATCTCTCATTACTGCTCAATTATCTTTGCACTTAATTATTCGTGTTCCCGAGCAAAGAGGGGCAGCTATGAGCACGTGATTTTTGCCTTGAGCAATTAAATTATAATATAAATATAAAAATAATACAAAAATAGTTTTGATGTGCAATTGAGTGATTTAATTGAAATACTTGTGTGTTTGCTTTAAAAATAAAGTTGAAATTAAAATTACAAAAGGAATGAATTAGAAAATATCCCGATCTTTTCTAATACTGTTTCGGCGTGCAGCCTGATCCAATATAATAGATATAATGTTGCGGCATACAACCCGATCCAACAATATATAATTGCACGTGTGCAGACTCCGGAGGGGCTCCTTCAGCCCAAGCGCTATAATACTGCGGCGTGTAGTCCGATCCACATATATATTAATGCGGCGTGCAGTCCGATCCATAAATACATATATATATATATATATATATATATATATATATATATATATATATATATACACACCCAAGCCCAAAATATACCAGGCCCAAAAGACCAGCCTGGTCTGCCCAGGCTCGTGACCAAACGGCACCGTTTAAGGTAAAACAAAATCAACCGTTGTTGAAAGGAATCCAACGGATCAGATTATTGAAAATTAAACGACGCCGTGTTTAAAATCAATATGGGACGTTCAATAAGAATAATCAAACGGATGACATTAAGCCTCATTAAAAGCCAAACGACGTAATACAAGTGATTGATCCTGGCCGTTCAAACTCAACATCCAACGGATACAAGCGAGCCTCTCACTTAACCAAACGTTGCCATTTTGAAGCAAAAGATCCTGGCCGTTGATCTTGGTTAATCCAAGGGCCACGATTACACGAGACGAGGTGAGTATAAATATTCCCATTTCCCATTCAATATCCTTACACTCACATACATATACATTTGTATAACCCTAGCCGCCTCCTTTACCATCTTTTTCCTCTTTGGTCTCCCATGGAGACTGGCCGGATGGCTTGTCACCACCACCATCTCCGGCTCAGGCCAACCGTTAACATCTCACCCTTTACCCCACAAACCTTGCAACCACCATAAAACCCCATTAAGCCAAAGACCCCCTTCTTCTTGAAACTCCGATCGCCGGAACCCTAGTCGGCGACCTCAAGAACTATGAACCAGCCTTCGAGATTAACACCATAAGACCACCTTGAGGTGATCTATTACCTCATCTAGGTGGCTGGTCTCGAATGTCACCAGAACTTCTTGAATATAACAAAAAAGACTCGCCGGAACCCTACTCCGGCGAGCACCTAAAACAACCCAACCCCCAAAACCACTATACTAAGACCCCAAACAAACCCACACACACCAAAACTCAAAAAAAAAGCCCCATCGGAGAAGTCTAACAATTCGAAGACTAAACTTCTTCGAAATTTTGGAAATCCGGAAAGAAAGAAGAAATAAAGAAGAAATAAAGAAAGAAAAGAAATAAAGAAAAGAAAAGGAAAAAGAAAGCCGAAAAGCTAAGTTTACTACCTCTTTCTTATTTGCTGATTCTGAAAATATTTTCTTGATATGTTTATGATATTCTTATGAGCCTATCTCTTCTACATGCTTAAATAATAAGATCTACCTCTGTTTGTTGCACATGCCTAAGTCTATTAAAGTGTTTCTTAGGGTTTTTAATGTTTATCACGTATGAATCATGAGTAAATAAGCCTGTTTATGTGTTTTTTCATCATGCTCTGTCTAAAATTAAGTTTTTTATTAATTGGGATTCAACCATTATCAAACTTTCCTTCTGAGTTCTGATTGATTAAAAGTTGATTTGCGATTAAGGCTATATGTGCAAAATAACATTAACTAGCTATATTTGTAACTTGATTCATTTGTGAGTCCATTCTGAATCTTAAAGTTAAAGTATGTGGTTATTTCTGAAAAGATAAAGTTTGGTCGTTAAATGGCTATGTTTGTTATTAAGTGGTTATTCTGATTACTTAGCTGTATTAAGTGGTTGTTTCTGAAAAAATCATCTCTGTTGGTTAATTAGTTGCCTTGTTTTTAATAAGAGACTATATGTTAAATAATGGGTTGAGTCTGATAAATGTTGGCTAAATATGAAAGGGGTTTGGGGTCTATAATTGGCTAAGTCTTAAAATAGTTATAAAAAGTGGTTACTAATTAAATAAATCATAACCCTAAGTCAGCCAGACCTTAGTAGGTCGGGTAATTTGAGATAAATATTAAGGGTATAACAGGAACAATAAATGGCATTCCTAATAGAGCCTATAAGGCTAAAAATGACTTTAGTGCCTAGTATTTCTGTAATTAACTATAAAACAAAGGACAAATTGGGCATAATTAAAAGGTATTCCTGTAATAAACCTTAGCAAGTGAGTGTAACCAAGTAAAATACACCTAATAGAACACTATAAAATTGCCTAGAACCTTCTAGCAAGGGCTCTAAGGCATTTCGATACACTCTTAATGAACTAAACTGTAAATAATGAAAACAATAAGGGGAGTGAAATGAAATTAACTTATTATTTGAATTTCCCCCCAATTCCCCCAGAATCAGTCTATAAAGAGGATGCTAATGAGTCTAAGAAGGGGGTTCCAAAAAATCTGAAAAGCTCTAAGGGTTCTGATTATTTACAAAAGGAAGGGTTAGAATTCGAGTTCTGAAATTTGGTTCCACATACTACAACTCTTAGCTGATTAACTTGGGTATTAATTTGGGAATTCCTGCTAGGTCTACTGGTCTTCAATTCGTCTGGACTTTGCTTGAGCTCCTTGATTCTGCTTTGCTGATCTGCTGGATTTCTATATTTGGGATTCTGTTTGATGTTCTGTTGCTGTTATTTGCTGACTATTCTTCATCCCCAAAGCCCAGACTCATAGAATGGTTTTTGAATCCGTTACACTTCTATTCCTGAAGATGTAATCGCAATTGTGTTGAAGAAATGAAGCTGCATGAGTTATTGAATGAATTTGTTTCTATTTCTTCCTTTTCAGTTTGTAATTCTTACTTCCTAGAATCACTGTAACTCATTAGGATTGGTTGTAATTACTAACACCTATATGAATTCGAGAGAGAGTAGAGTAGAGTAGTTCACATAGTAAATAAAACAAATCCAGGAATAGACTATCACCTAATTCAAATAAAAAATAGGTCTAATACAAAAGTTGATACACTTAGATAAAAAGGAACAATTCTAAAATTGAACGTATGAACTAGAATATAGTTACTTTTGTTAGTTGCAACTATAATCAGGACCGATTTAATCAATAAAGTAAGTAGACTAATAGTTCAAATTGTATTATTGCTTACTTTCAAAATGATTTATATATAGATCTGCTTTAGATGTTTGTAATCGTTATCAATAAAACTATGTTTAGTTGATATTACAATACTGTTCTCCTTAGTTAAAATAAGTAACAAATAATCTTGCAAGCAGTATCACAAATCATAAATATTGAGATAGAATTTTAATTAGCTTTTAAATCTTGGAATTAGTAGTGATCGAATGTCATTTGGTATTGTCTGAAAATTATTAAGTAGTAATGCAGAATAACAATTGTTCAAGTGCTGTTGTTAAAATAATAATCCATTTCTGCTTATATAGTCTGGGCCTAATTGAGTATAAAGGCCCAGATCTGGTAAATATGATTTTAAGTGGTAATGTTAACACACACTGGGCTTCAGAGGCCCGTCCGCTCCAGTGATGAATTGTTAAAGTAGGCCAAGGTCCAGGCCCAATAGTAAATAAGTGGCCTGAACCCTGATATCACAGTCTAAAATAATACAAAGACCATATCCTATATAGTGATAAAAAACAGAATAGCAAAACATAGTATACGATTAAGATTGGACTTCAAAAATAAGGGATGAGCCTCGTATTAAAAAATGAAAAGATACACGGGGCCCCCATATGAATTTTAATATAAAGTGTTAGACTCGGAAGGACCGTTTAGCAAATTTCACGGTCTTTCCTAAAGATAATAAGAGGTAGACGTTATAGGTGCGACTAAAAATATACATTCTTAATACGAGTGCACATTTATGTGACTCAAATCTCAAATTCCAGCGAAGCTGAAATGCACTAAAGTCACAAGCGTACTGGTTGCGGTGTGACTCGAAATGCATCTTCGTGATGTCGCAAGTCGTTAAAATAAAGTAGAACATTAACATTTGTAAAAAAGCATATAAAGAAATCAAATAAGACAAATACAGTAGTTGAGCGATCGTGCTAGAACCATGGAATTCGAGAGTGCCTAACACCTTCTCCCGGGTTAACAGAATTCCTTATCCGAATTTCTAGTTTTGCGGACTGTTAAAATAGAGTCATATTTCCTCAGGTTCGGGATTAAACTGGTGACTTGGGAAACCATTATCTTCCAAAGTGGCGACTCTGAAATTAGAATAAATCCCGTTCTGATTGTCTTTAAAGTGGAAAAACTCCTTCCATGTTGTTATTATTATATTCCTTCTTGGGATGTATTAGTCATACCGGGGTATAATTTACCTTAAAAGTAGTAAAAAGGGAGGTGTGACAGTGTCTATGCTTCAAAAGTATATTGGCAACCCATTGCATTTGTTGGATTTCAGTATAGTTCAGCTTGATGATGATTTGACTTATGATGTGGAGCTTATAGCTATATTGGGTCGTCAGGTGCGGAGATTGAGGTCCAAGGATATTGCATCACTGAAGGTTTAGTGAAGAGGTCGGCCCATGGAGGAGGCCACTTGGAAGACCGAGCAGGAGATGCAGAGCAGATATCCTCACTTATTTGAGACTCCAGGTATGTTTCTTGACTCGCTCGAGGATGAGCGATTGCTTAAGTTGGGGAGAATGTGATGACCCGGCCCGACGTCACGAGAGTTACCACCCCGTATTACCCTTATTATGATGTTTCATGTTTCTATATGCATATTACAGTCTATCGGGTGAATTTCGATTGATTCTGGTTGAAAACAAGGCATATAGCCTTTTTGAATGAAGCTTGTTTTAGGAAAGTCAACCTCAAATTGACTATATGGTTAGAAGGCTCGGATGTGGATTCCGATGGTTTAGTTAGATTCAGGAGGTGATTTGTGACTTTGGGACCGATCGAAATTGAATTTGGAGGTCAGACGTAGAAATAGGCTTGAATTGGATAAGTTGGAAATTTGGCGGAATCCGGTTGATAGGTGAGATTTTGATCTGGGGGTCAGAATGGAATTCCGACAGTTTCAGAAGCTTCGTTAGGTGATTTTGGATATGTCTGCAAATTTTTAGGTTATTCGAACATCATTTGGCCGAGTTTTTGATGGGATGTAGGTTTCAGAAGTTCTAAGGAAAGTTAAGCTTGAATCTTAGGTAATTTGGTGATTTTTGTATTTAAGGGCATGTTTTTATAATTGGAACAAGTTCGTAAGATATTTTAGAGTGGGTTTTTATTTTTGGTTGAGGTTCCGGGGGCCTCGTGGTGATTTTGATGGTCGAACAAGAGAAAAAAGAGTTAAAGTCTGCTGGTTTAGTGTTGCAGCAGTCGTTTCTGCTTCTGCGGAAGGAAGACCGCAGATGCGGGTCCGTAGAAACGGGGAAACATCCATAGGTGCGAAATATGGCAGCTCAGCTAGGTCCACAGAAGCGGACATTTATTCGCAGAAGTGATCAGGCAGAAGCGGGAAAAGGATCACAGAAGCGAAAAGGGTGTCTTGGGAGGTTCTGCAGAAGCTGAACATTTTCTGCATAGGCGAGATCGTAGAAGCGAAGTTATAACCATAGAAGCTGTTTAGGAATTTAAGTGAAAGACCGCAGAAGCGGCTAATGAGCCGCATAAGCGAAAGATGTCAGAGGGTTAAGGTATCAGCTTATTCGAAATTTCAGTAGTGTTAAAATATTTGGGGCTTCGAACTAAGAGAAGAAGTGGGCGATTTTGAAGAGGCATTTGTGGAGTATCATCAGGTAAGGACTCTTGGACCTAAATTATGTTATTATATCGTTAAAACATGTATTTAATCTCTGAAAATGGTGGAATTAAGGTGTAAAAATGGAGGATTTTGCTTGAAGCCTAAGAAAAAGAAAATTGATAATTTGAATGGGCAAATGGACTCCGATTTTGATAAATTTTATATGTATGGACTCGTGGCAAGACGAGGATTCTGAAAATGGGAATTTCATAATTTTTTGAGAAGCGGGCGCGGGGCTATGGTTTTGGCAACTTCGTGTTTTTGGGTGTAATTCGAGTTATTTCGATTGGGTTATGTTCCTTTAGCCTATTTTGATGAATTCCTATTGGTTTTGATATGATTCGGCACCCGTGGAGGTTGATTATCGAGGCAAAGGCGTCGGGGTCTAGTTTTTGAGCCGGTTCGAGGTGAGTAATGGGTGTGGCTGATGATATGAGGGTTTGAAACCATGGGATATCATTATGTGACACTGTATTGAGGCGAGACACGTACTCTACTGTGAGTGCGATTTCGATTGTGATTGGGGACTATGTCTTAGTCCGACTGTATAGCATTATACTGTGTTGTTGGCTATAAATGAGTCGGTAAACCTCCTACTTGGATGGTTGTGGATATATTTGGGCTGTGAGCCAGTTATTTGGATTCCGTGAGGATCGTTATCATGTCTTCTATGATTATAGCATGTTATCATGATACAGTCCTGAGCTAAACACTATCTAAAATGATTTTTCAAACTCTGGTATTTCTAAACATTGGTTTCTATTATTATTGTTAAAAAGGATTTGAAAATGATAAATTATTATGCATGTGAGGCTTGCATTGCATGTAGCTGGACTGGTAGTGGATCGGTCTGCGCGCCGCAGCATGTCAATGATATTGCACTTGGGCTGTAGGAGACCCTCCAGAGTCTGAACCCCCACAGTGAGCGCGGGTACCCAAATGGATCGGGCTACGCGCCGTAGCAGTCATGTTCATGCATATGCATTGCATTTAGACATATCTATTGTACTGCTTTAGCTGTTATTGCCTTGTCTGAGACATATACTATTAAAAGGGTAAAAGAGGTATTGTATGGCTTTAGTGTGTGGTTTATTGGGTATTCTTACCTTTAATGTCTTTATTCGTGCTTATTACCATTGAGTTGGAAGTACTCACTCTACTCCCTGCACCTTGTATGCAGATCCTGGTACATCACAGTTGGGTTGACTCCCCCAGCTTCCTCAGAGATCTCATTTGGACTGTCGAGATAGCTGCTTGGCATCCACAGGACCCGACTTTCCTTGTTATCCCTTTTCTTTTAGACTTTTCCGCATTTGTCAGACATTTTATATATTCAGTATTATTGTTATACTCTTGGTAGAGGCTCTTGTAACAACCCGACCTGTCGTTTTTGAAATTTACGCCCCGATCCCCAATTCAACTGTTTCCTTAAGTTCATTTATGCTATTGTGGTTTGCGGGAGAGTCGATTCTGGAATTTGGAGTGTTTTGGGACACTTAGTCCCTAAATGAGAGCTTTATAGTTGGAAAATGACACGTATTCGTAACAGTGTTAAGACGACCTCCGAACGGAAATCCGATGGTTCCATTAGCTCCATTAAGTGATTTCGGGGTTGGGAGCGCGTTCAGAATGTATTTTGGAGGTCTGTAGCTCAATTAGGCTTGAAATACCGAAGTTTGAAATCTTGGCGAATCCGAACGATAGGTGAGATTTTGATCCGGGGGTCGAGATGGAATTCTGACAATTTCTGTAGCTTCGTTAGGTGATTTTTGATATGTTTGCAAATTTTCAGGTCATTCGGATGTCGTTTGGTCAGGTTTTTGATTGAATGTTAGTTTCGGAAGTTTGATGAAATCCTAGGCTTGAATCCACTATAATTTGATGATTTTTGTGTTTAAGGACGTGTTTTTATGATTGGAACAAGTTCATATCGTGTTTTGGAGAATGTTGGTGGTTATCATTGGGGTCCCGGGGGCCTCGGGGAGAATCCGGACCATCATCCGGGCACTTTTGAACTATGAAATCTGCAAAAAATTGCAGCAGCAGTGCAGCAGGGAATTGGCCTTCGCGTTCGCGAGGCCTGAGCCGCATTCGCGTAGGCCTGGTCGAGTTAGTCATCGCGTTCGCGCACTGAAGGTCGCGTTCCCGTAGGAGAGGTTGAAGACGTGTCACGTTCGCGACCGGGCATGTCGCATTCGCATAGTGTAAAATCGGGCGGCTGAGTATTTGTTCATCGCGAACGCGTGAAGCGCGTTGCGTTCGCGAAGGGGTGGCCTGGCAAAGCATCGCGGACGCATGGGGACGGACGTGAACGCATAGGGTAATTGTCCAGTCAGTGAATTAAATACCAGAACACAGTATAGTCACGGAAATAGTCCCAAAAATGCCATTTTTGAGTTCTAGAGAGAGAAAACTCATGGGGAATTGTTGGAGAATCATCGGGTAATCATCGGAGGTAAGTTTCTCGGCCTAATTTTGTTATTTTATCATGAAATCCTTGAGTATTTACCTGTTAATGGAAGATTAATGGGGGCTTTTAGCCGTAGGCCTAAATTATAGAGAATCATTGATTTGAATGGGCAAACGGAGTCCAATTTTGGTAAACTTTATATGCATGGACTCGTGTTGAGATAAGGAACCCAAATATATAACTTTCGTAATTTTTTAAGAAGCGTACCGAAAGTCGGGTTTTGGCAACTTGTGGTTTTTGGTGTATTTCGAATTGTTTCGATTGGGTAATGCCAAATTGGCCTATTTTGATGTATTTCTATTGATTTTAATCAGATACTACACCTGTGGAGGGTGATATTCGTGGCAAGAGAGTTGTCTCTTAGCGGGTTTGTACCGGAGTCGAGGTAAGTGGCTTGTCTAACCTTGTGTGGGGGAACCTTCACCCCTAGGATATTATGTGATAATTTAAATGCCTTGTACGCGAGGTGACATGCGTGTACATGCGTAGATTGTTAGAACTCACTTTACATGAATTGTCCAATTCGTGATATTCCCGTTCTTAGTTGATTAAATTTTGACGTTTACCTGATATTCGTTAGGAAAGAATGATTAGATAGGATTTATCTATCTAATTGCCTAATTGTCTTACTTGAACTTCTTCATAATTGTTGGCACTGGTTTTGGTGAAGTTGTAGTTAAGCATATTATATTTTCTCTGTGCGTTTCTTTATTTGTTGTGTTGGTGGACCGCGGGTTCGATTCCCGGAGATCCTAGGGCTGTGGGTTTGATTCCCAGAGACCCGGAGTGGTATTGTTTGTGGACTGCGGGTTCGATTCCCGGAGATCTAAGGGATGCGGGTTCGATTCCCGGAGATCCAAGGGCTGCGAGTATATTGATATATTTATTGAGATATGGACTATGGGTTCGATTCCCGGAGATCCTGAGATATTGAGTCACGGGCTGCGGGTTCGATTCCCAAAGACCTCGAGATACTGATATTAGGACTGCGGGTTAAATTCCCGTAGCTCCTAAGTTGTTGGATATAGAGAGGGATAGTAGGTTCAATTCCCATAGTTCCTGGACTTGCTGGTTTGAGTTTATATTGTGTTGGTTACTTGTAGTTAGCTAGTCTTAGTCGGTTGTAGTAATTACTTTATTGTTGATTATTTCAGATTCATTCTTACTTATTCCTGCTTATTATTGTTTTGATCATTATGTTATTGTTATCTCTCAGTAGGGCCCTGACCTTCCTCGTCACTACTCCATCGAGGTTAGGCTTGGCACTTACTGAGTACCGCTGTGGTGTACTCATGCTACTCTTCTGCACACTTTTGTTGTGCAGATCCAGGTACATCAGGACAGGCTCATACTAGGTGATTCAGTAGCACATTTGGAGACCTCGAGGTATGATATGCTACGTCCGCGGATCCGGAGGCCCTCCTTCTATTCTCATAGTGACATTAGTTATTTTCCTTCATTTTGTTGTTTAGACATTCTTGATGTATATAGCCATAGTTGTACTCTCCCTTTTTAGTCTGTGTTACTCGTGGGATTCCAGGTCTTAGTGGTACGCTATATGGTATGGTTGTTGGGTGTATGTGCCAAACGACACTTGTTACATTCCTTTCATATTGTTTTCCGCTATTTTCTTATTTAATGCTCATAAACTTGTATATTCAGCATCATGTTAGACTTACCTAGTCACGGAGACTGGGTGCCGTCACGACAGGTTCACGATTGGTGGACTAGGGTCGTGACAAGTTGGTATCAGAGCTCTAGGTTCATAGGAGTCACGGGACACAGACCGGTTACTTAGAGTCTCGCTGATCGATATGGAGATATCTATATTTATCTACGAGATGCTATGTAACTGTTTAGGAAACTCTTCATTTCTTTAGGATTCCTTGTCGTGTGACATTTTGGCACCAAATCTAAATTTCTGCTTTCTATTCTCTCACAGATGGTGAGGACACGTGCTACTCGCGAGGATCAGGCACACGCACCCCTGCTGCCGTAGCCAGAGGCCGGGGCCATGGTAGAGGACGAGGACGCACCCGAGGTGCAGCCACAGCACTCGCGCTCGTTGCCGCTGAGGTGCCATCGGTGGATCAGGTTGGAGCGCAGGCACCTGGTACACCGACTACAGCTGCTACTACTCCAGCACTCCAGGAGACCCTGACCCAGTTCATGAGCATGTATACTACTTTAGCTCAGGCAGGGTTGCTTCCTCTCACTGCAGCTACATCTCAGGCCGGGGGAGGGGCCCAGACTCCCGCAGCCGCTACACCTGAGCAGCGAATGCTAGTGGGACAGGTTCTAGAGGTTATTGTTATGCCTCCTGCCACCCCAGCACAGCCCAGAGGTGGGCCAGCTGCCTCCAAGGACGAGCAGCGAAGAATAGAGAGGTTCAAGAAATATGATCCTCCATTGTTCTGTGGTTTGGCTACAGATGATGCATTGGGTTTTCTGGAGGAGTGTCATCATATTCTTCGTACCATGGGGATAGTGGAGACCAGTGGGGTTTCCTTCACTGCTTTTCAACTTCTTGGGGCCGCTTATGATTGGTGGCGCACGTATGAGTTGGATTGTCCAGATGAGTTTGCTTCATTGACTTGGGCATAGTTTTCTGATCTATTTTTGAGGGAGTTTGTTCCCCAGAGCCTTAGGGATTCTTGGCGATCGGAGTTTGAGCGGTTGCGATAGGGCTCCATGTCAATATCGGAGTATGCTATTAGTTTCACCCATCTAGCCAGGCATGCACCGCCTTTGGTAGCCATGGTCCGGGAGAGGGTGCGGAGATTTATTGAGGGCCTTATTCCGCTGATCCGGTCCAGCATGGCCAGAGAGTTGGAGACAGATATACCTTATCAGCAGGCGGTGAGCATTACCAGGAGGATCAAGAGTATGCTCCCTAGAGAGCGAGGAGAGAGGGAGGCCAAGAGGTCTCGTGAGTTGGGCCATTTCTTTGGTTCCCGCACTCCAGTAGCCGGTCGTTTTGGCAGGGGTTATTCCGGCCGACCAGTTCATTCAGCATTGCCCGCAGCCGGTAGCACTCCAGGTCTTCCAGCACCTCAGGAGCCTTATTATGCTCCCCCAATTTCCAGTGCACATTATGCGCGGGGAACCTCTAGGGGTCATACTAGTGGTGTTGAGGCCGGTCAGTCATAGCCACCGCATCCTCCCTGAGCATTTTTTGAGTGCGGGGATACTCGCCATCTGGTTAGGGAGTGTGCCAGCCATAGGAGAGGAGCACCTCCACAGTCTTTGCAGCCTCAGCATGGTTCATAGGGTCAACAAGTCATCATTCCAGCCCCAGCTACCACTCCACCTGCTTAGCCAGCCATGAGCCAGGATTAGGGTGCCAGAGGGTGCCCTCGAGAGAGGGGTCAGCCCAAATTTTATGCTATTCCTGATCGCGCTGCAGCTGTTGCATCTGATTCTGTTATCACAGGTATTATTTTGGTTAGTCATAGAGAGGCATCAGTTCTATTCGATCATGGTTCCACTTTTTCATATGTGTCCCCTTATTTTGCTTCATATCTGGGTGTGCCTCGGGATTCTTTGAGTGCCCCCATTTAGGTTTCCACTCCGGTGGGAGATTCTTTGGCTGTGGACCGTGTGTATCGGTCGTGCTTGGTTACTATCTATGGTTTTGAGACCAGAGCGGATTTATTGTTGCTCGGGATGGTCGATTTTGATATTATTCTGGGCATGGACTGGTTTTCGCCCCATTATGCTATTCTTGATTGTCACGCCAAGACCGTGATGCTGGCTATGCCGGGCATTCCACGTATTGAGTGGAGTGGTACTCTAGATCACACCCCTAGCCGTGTTATTTCTTTTCTCAAAGCTCAGCGTATGGTTGAGAAGCGGTGTGCCGCTTATCTAGCTTATGTGCGGGATGTCGGCATTGACACTCCTTCTATTGATTCCGTTCCAGTGGTACGTGATTCCGCTGATGTATTTCCAGCTGATCTCCAGGTAATGCCGCCCGACAGAGATATTGATTTTGCTATTGATTTGTTGCCGGGCACTCAGCCCATTTCTATTCCACCGTACCGTATGGCTCCTCCTGAGTTGAAGGAGTTGAAGGATCGGTTACAGGAGTTATTGGGTAAGGGTTTCATTCGACCCAGTGTTTCGCCTTGGGGTGCTCCTGTGTTGTTTGTGGAGAAAAAGGACGGTTCTATGCGTATGTGTATTGACTATCGTTAGTTGAACAAATTTATAGTGAAGAACCGGTATCCTTTGCCGCGTATTGATGATTTGTTTGACCAGCTACAGGGTGCACAAGTGTTCTCTAAGATTGATTTGGGCTCTGGTTATCATCAAGTAAAGATTCAGGAGCCAGATATCCCGAAGACTGCCTTCAGGACTCGGTATGTTCACTACGAGTTCCTCGTGATGTCATTCGGGCTGACTAATGCCCCAGCAGCCTTTATTCATTTGATGCACAGTGTGTTCAGGCCATATCTGGACTCGCTCGTGATTGTTTTCATTAATGATATTCTAGTATATTACCGGAGTCGGGAAGAGCACGAGCAGCATCTGAGGATAGTGCTTCAGACTCTAAGGGAGAAGCAGCTATATGCCAAGTTCTCTAAATGTGAATTCTGACTTAGTTTAGTGGCATTTCTAGGCCACGTAGTGTCGAGCAATGGTATTCGAGTGGATCCGAGAAAGGTGGAGGCCGTACAGAGTTGGCCCTGACCCTCCTCAGCTACTGAGATTCACAGTTTCCTTAGTTTGGCGGGTTATTATTGTCGTTTCGTAGAGGGGTTCTCTTCGATCGTAGCACCTATGACCAGGTTGACCCAAAAGGGTGCCCCTTTCTAGTGGACAGATGAGTGTAAGGCGAGCTTTTAAAAGCTCAAGACAGCTTTGACTTCGGCCCCTGTCTTGATGTTGCCTAAAGGTTCGGGGTCCTATACAGTATATTGTGATGCCTCACGAGTTGGACTCGGTAAAGATTGATGCAGGACGGTAGGGTGATTGCCTACGTGTCCAAACAGCTGAAGGTATATGAGAAGAACTACCCTGTTCATGATCTGGAGCTAGCTGCCATTGTTCACGCCTTGAAGATTTGGCATAATTACTTGTATGGGATTCCTTGTGAGATCTACACTGATCACTGGAGCTTGCTGCACTTGCTTAAGTAGAAGGATCTGAACATGCGTCACAAGAGATGGTTGGAGCTGCTGAAGGACTATGATATTACTATTCTCTATCATTCGGGCAAGGCTAATGTAGTTTCCGATGCCTTGAGTCGCCGGGCAGAGAGTTAGGGGAGTTTGGCATATCTACCCGCTTCGGAGAGGCCTATGGCTATGGATGTTCAGGCTTTGCCACACAGTTTGTTAGACTAGATCTTTCGGAGCCCAGTCGGGTTCTAGCTTGTGTGGTTTCTCGGTCTTCTCTATTTGACCGCATCAGGGAGCGTCAGTTCGACGACCCTCATTTGCTTGTCCTCCAGGATAGAGTTTGGCGTGGTGATGCTCGAGATGTTACCATTGGGGATGATGGAGTTGTGAGGATGCAGTGGCGTATTTGTGTGCCCAATATAGATGATCTTCGAGAGCTGATTCTAGCATAGGCCCATAGCTCGCGACATTCCAACCATCCGGGTGTCGCGAAGATGTATCAGGATTTGAGACAGCATTACTGGCGGAGGCAGGTGAAGAGGGATATAGTTGATTATGTTTCTAGGTGCCTCAACTGCCAGTAGGTGAAATATGAGCATCAACGCCCGGGTGGGTTAATGCAGCAGATTGAGATTCCATAGTGGAAATGGGAGCGCATCACCATGGACTTTGTATCTGGGCTTCCACGGACTGTTAGGAAGTTTATATCCATTTGGGTTATTGTGGATCCGCTGACCAAGTCCACCCATTTCATATCGGTGAGCTCTACTTATTCATCAGAGCGACTGGCGGAGATCTACATCAGGGAGATAGTTTTGCTGCATGGTATTCCAGTTTCCATCATTTCAGATAGAGGAACTCAGTTCACTTCACGGTTCTGGAGAGCTGTACAGCAGGAGTTAGGCACTCGGGTGGAGCTGAGCACAGCATTTCACCCCCAGATTGATGGCCCGTCCGAGCGCACTATTCAGATTTTTGAGGATATGCTCCGTGCGTGCGTGATTGAGTTTGGAGGTTCATGGGATCATTTCTTGCCGCTGGCGGAGTTTTCTTATAACAACATCTACCAGTCCAGTATTCAGATGGCACCGTATGAGGCTCTATATGGTAAGAGTTGCAGGTCTCCCGTGGGTTGGTTCGAACCGGGCGAGGCTAGACTGCTAGGTACTGATATGGTCCATGATGCAATGGACAAAGTCAAGGTGATTCAGGACAGACTTCGTGCAGACCAGTCTAGACAGGAGAGTCATGCGGACAAGAAGGTCTGCGATGTGGATTTTATGGTTGGCGAGCGGGTTCTGCTTCGAGTCTCGCCCATGAAGGGCGTCATGAGGTTTGGGAAGAAGGGGAAGCTGAGTTCTAGATTTATTGGCCCTTTTGAGATATTGAGGCGTGTTGGGGAGGTTGCTTATGAGTTGGCCTTACCTCCCAGCCTAGTAGGAGTCCATCCCGTATTTCATGTCTCTATGCTCCGGAGATACCATGGTGACCCATCGCATGTGTTGGATTTCACTTGGGTTCAGCTAGACGAGGATCTGTCTTATGTTGAGGAGCTAGTGGCCATTCTGGACAGGCAAATCATGAAGCTAAGGTCAAAGAACATCGCTTCAGTAATGGTCCAGTGGCGGGGTCAGCCGGCCGAGGAGGCAACTGGGGAGACTGAGCATGATATGCGCAACCAGTACCCTCATCTCTTCACCACTACAAGTATGTTTTCTATGCTCGTTCGAGGACGAATGAATCTTTTAAGTGTGGGAAGATGTAACGACCCAGCCGGTCATTTTTGAAATTTATGCCCTGATCCCCAATTCAACTTTTTCCTAAGTTCATTTCTGCTATTGTGGTTTGCCGGGAGAGTCGATTCTGGAATTTGGAGTGTTTTGGGACACTTAGTCCCTAAACGAGAGCTTTATAGTTAAAAAATGACCCGTATTCGGAACAGTGTTAAGACGACCTCAGAACGGAAATTCGATGATTCCATTAGCTCTATTAGGTAATTTCGGGGTTGGGAGCTCGTTCGGAATGTATTTTGGAGGTCTGTAGCTCAATTAGGCTTGAAATGCCGAAGTTTGAAATTTTGACGAATCCGAACGATAGGTAAGATTTTGATCCGGGCATCGGAATGGAATTCTGACAATTTGTGTAGCTTCGCTAGGTAATTTTGGATATATCTGCAAATTTTCATGTCATTCGGACGTCGTTTGGTCGGGTTTTTGATTTAATGTTAGTTTCGGAAGTTAGATGAAATCCTAGTCTTGAATCCGCTATAATTCGATGATTTTTGTATTTAAGGATGTGTTTTTATGATTGGAACAAGTTCGTATCATGTTTTGGAGTATGTTGGTGGTTTTCGTTGGGGTCCCGGGGGCCTCGTGGTGAATCCAGACCATCATCCGGGCACTTTTGAACTATGAAATCTGTAGAAAATTGCAGCAGCAGTGCAACACGGAATTGTCCTTCGCGTTCGTGAGGCCTGAGCCGAGTTCGCGTAGGCCTGGTCGAGTTGGTCATCGCATTTGCGCACTGAAGGTCGCGTTCGCGTAGTGCAAAATCGGGCGGCTGAGTATTTGTTCATCGCGAATGTGTGAAGGGCGTCGCGTTCGCGAAGGGGTAGCCTGGAAAAGCATCGCGGACGCGTGGGGACGGACGCGAACGTGTAGGGTAATTGTCCAGTCAGTGAATTAAATACTAGAACACAATCCAGTCGCGGAAATAGTACCAAAAATGCCATTTTTGAGTTCTAGAGAGAGAAAACTCACGAGGAATTGCTGGAGAATCATCATGTAATCATCGGAGGTAAGTTTCTTGGCCTAATTTCGTTATTTTATCATGAAATCCTTGAGTATTTCACTGTTAATGGAATATTAATGGAGGGTTTTAGCCCTAGGCCTAAATTATAGAGAATCATTGATTTGAATGGGCAAACGAAGTCCGATTTTGGTAAATTTTATATGCATGGACTCGTGTTGAGATAAGGAACCCGAATATATAACTTTCGTAATTTTTGAGAAGCGTACCGAAAGTCGGGGTTTGGCAACTTGTGGTTTTTGGTGTATTTCGAATTGGTTCGATTGGGTAATGCCCAATTGGCCTATTTTGATGTATTTCTATTGATTTTGATCAGATACTACACCTGTGGAGGCCGATATTCGTGGCAAGAGAGTTGTCTCTTAGCGGTTTTGTACCGGAGTCGAGGTAAGTGGCTTGTCTAACCTTGTGTGGGGGAACCTTCACCTCTAGGATATTATGTGATAATTTAAATGCCTTGTACGCGAGGTGACGGGCGTGTACATGCGCAGATTGTTCGAACTCACTTTACTTGAATTGTCCAATTCGTGATATTCCTGTTCTTAGTTGATTAAATTGTGACATTTACCTGATATTCGTTAGGAAAGCATGATTAGATAGGATTTATCTGTCTAATTGCCTAATTGTCTTACTTGAACTTCTTGATAATTGTTGGCACTAGTTTTGGTGAAGTTGTAGTTAAGCATATTATATTTTATCTGTGCGTTTCTTTTATTGTCTGTTTTGGTGGACTACGAGTTCGATTCTCGGAGATCCCAGGGCTGTGGGTTCGATTCCCAGAGACCCGGAGTGGTATTGTTTGTGGACTGCGGGTTCGATTCCCGTAGATCCAAGGGCTGCGGGTTCGATTCTCGAAGACCCAAAGTTTATTGATATATTTATTGAGATATGGATTGCGGGTTCGATTCTCGGAGATCCTGAGATATTGAGACACATCCTGAGATATTGAGACACAGGCTGCGGGTTCGATTTTATATTGGGACTGCGGGTTAAATTTTTGTAGCTCCTTAGTTGTTGGATATAGAGAGGGACTGTGGGTTCAATTCCCACTGGTCCTGGACTTGCTGGTTTGAGTTTATGTTGTGTTGGTTACTTGTAGTTAGCTAATCGTAGTCGGTTGTAGTAATTATTTTATTGTTGATTATTTCAAATTCATTTTTACTTATTCCTGCTTATTACTCTTTTGATCATTATGTTATTGTTTTCTCTCGGTAGGGCCCTGACCTTCCTCGTCACTACTCCATCGAGGTTAGGCTTGGCACTTACTGAGTACCACCGTGGTGTACTCATGCTACTCTTCTGCACACTTTTGTTGTGCAGATCCAGGTACATCAGGAGAGGCTCATCCTAGGTGATTCAGCAGCACATCCGGAGACCTCGAGGTATGATCTGCTACGGACGCGGATCCGGAGGCCCTCATTCTATTCTCTTAGTGATAGTAGTTACTTCCCCTCATTTCATTGTTTTTAGACATTCTTGATGTATAGAGCCACAGTTGTACTCTCCCTTTTTAGTCTGTGTTACCCGTGGGATTCCGGGTCTTGGTGGTATTCTATATGGTTTGGTTGTTGGGTGTATGTTCCAAGCGACACTTGTTACATTCCTTTCATATCGTTTTCTGCTATTTTCTTATTTAATGTTGATAAACTTGTATATTCCGCATCGTGTTAGGCTTACCTAGTCATGGAGACTGGGTGCCGTCACGACAGGTTCACGATTGGTGGACTAGGGTTGTGATAGCTCTTGACTTGTGACCCCAGATTCTATGGGAAGTATTATGCTGTCCAAGGATTATTTTCGCGACTTATGCTAGATTTCATATTTTTTTATCACTGTTAATGCTTTTGAAGTAAAGTGAGAGCTGGTAGCTCGGTATTGTGTAAGGTTGGTTAGGCTGGCCTAGCAATGTGTTGGGTGCCATCACGATTGGGTTTTGGGGTCGTGACAACGCGGGTACCCAAATGGATCGAGTTGTGCGCCAAAGCGGTCATGTGCATTGCATTGCATTCATACATTAATATTTATCTGATTTACCAGTCATTGTTTTGTTCCCATTTCACCGTTAATCAAGCTAAACTGCTAGATGTAGCTTTACATTGTGGTATTTCATGAATTCTCATCTTTTGTCATTATAAATACTTATTACTCACTAAGTTGGAGTACTCACTTCCTGCACCATGTGTGCAGATTCAGATATTCAGGAGGCTTAGTTGAGTTGTTGCTGCTTCCTAGATTATCAGGAGTTGTCGAGGTAGCTTCTTGGCGTCCGCATGACCCGAATCCTCCCCTTATCCCTTTTATCTATCTATATTATGGACTTCTGTATTATTGTGGATTCACTACTGTATTACATCTAGGGGCTCTAGACTCGTGACTCTAGATCTTTTGGGAGATGTTTAGATATTTGCTATTGTTTCCGTATTGTCTCTATTTAATTATCGGGTTGAAAGACTTGTCAAACTATTAATTTAATACCGTTAATTGGTAATGGGTTGCGTAATTGGGTTATGAGTGTTAAATGGTCGAGCTTGCCTAGTAGTTATGTTGGGCGCCATCATGACCGGGATTGGGGTCATGACATAAAGTCATTATTGTATAGATTTGATTGAGTTGGAGTCGAATTTGAGAGGGAAAGCGGTTGTTGTGGGTTGATTTGGCCGTAGAAGTTGAGGTAAGTGTTTGGTTTAACTTTAGCTTGAGATATTAGGATTTGAGTCATATTTGTTATGTGTTTTTTGTGGAGTGTGACGTATAGGCATGGTGACGAGTATCTATACGTCGGTGTCGAGCATGACCGTGGGTCCTATATTGACATTGTTGTGTTCTTGAATAATACTATGGATAAAATAGTAAGTAGACTTGTGTTGTTGAGCACATATTAACTTATTTTTGTGGAAGTTAATTATGAGTTAGAAATGGTGTTAATAGAAATTTTAAAGTCCGAATTGAGATTGGTTATAGCCGGTTCTCCCTTGCCGGGATGAGTATACTTGTATTGTTGAGTTCCCTTACTGAAATAGAGTATTTTGTGATTGATCCTCTACCGAGGTTTGTGATTGTGGTTATGGTAAGTTATGTATATTTGGATCGGGTTGCACGTCACAACATAAATTAGAATGGACCGGGTTGCACGCCGCAACAGGTATATATTATATTTATTGGGTCGGGTTGCACGTCGCAACATGTATAGTTAAACATATGGATCGGGTTGCACGCTGCAACAATTATAGTTGAAAGTATGGATCAGGTTGCGCACCGTAAACAACAGTGCTATCATATGGTTTTAGACATTGTACTGTTTCTTCACATGTTATTCAATTTTTGCTAAGTTGAACCGTTTCCCCGAGGCATGTATCCCACTTCCCTTATAACTGCTCATTACTTGTTTATTTTCTGCAATATACTATATAACTGCGTAGGTTTTTGTCTAGAGTCTGGTACTAGCCTCGTCACTACCTCGCCGGGGTTTGGCCAGACACTTTCCAGCACATGAGGTCGGTTGTGCTGATACTACACTCTGTACTATTTTGCACAGATCCATGTTTTGGACAGTAGCAGCAGTAGCATGGGAGCCAGCCTTTAGTCCAGCAAGACACCGAGGTAGCCTTCCAGGCGTCCAAAGGCCCGGCTTCTCCTCTATCCTTCTTAAAGTCTATTATCTCCTTGTACTCGAGACAAACAATTATATTTCTTTCAAACATTGTATTTAGTACTCTTAGTAGTTTGTGAGTATTGTGACGCTAGTCTTGGGTAGAGGCTTATGTTGAATTTTTTGCATTCCTATTCAGTTTTCTTTAATTTAAGACTTCCGCTTACTTAATTAATTCCGTTGCTTTTATATTATTGTCAATTATTGCTAAAAAGGAATATATTGTTAATGAAAAAGTAACAAAATTTGGTTTGCCTAGCTCCCACTAGTAGGTTGTCACGACCCGAAATAAACTGCTTGACAATTTTAAGACAATATATGCAATATTTTATAATAATAATAATCAACTAATTTAACATTTAATGATTCAAACATTAATTTTTTGTATATATAGCGTATTAAAAATTTAATTCTGGAGCTAGAGATATCGATAAACTTAAAGTTGTGTCATACCGAAATAAATCCGGACAAAGACTCAATTAAAATTTTTGATAGCTGATTAAAGTGAATTTTAAATTAAGGATAAAATGTTCACTTGCATCATTATTATGATATATATAAAGTTTTAGAGATTGAAATTTTAAAATAGAAATATTTGAAAGATATAATCATACCAAATAAGAGTTCAAGTCATAGTATAAAAGTCATATCATAATCAAAGAATCGTTTATATCGTGTCAACCTTTGTGCTTTTCCATAAATATGAGTTATCATTTCACTTTGTGGCTATTTTTCGATTCCAATAGCACCTATGAGAATAGTACAAAATAAAATTATCACTACGAGAATTGAAAAAAATGTTAGTCTTTTTTCATGTAGTGTACTTAATTAATATATGACGATTATCTATAATAATTTAGAAGGTTTAAATGTTAAGTTTATTTACATATAATTCAAATAACTCGGATATTTAACATGGTTATGTCAAATATTAAAAAGGAGTAAAAAATTTCACTAGCTAAATAATTTTTTATATTTTTAGATAGCCAACTAAAATGAGTTTTAAATTAAGAATAGTATTTTAGTTACATTTTTATAAAAATAATATTTTTGAAAAATAATATTTTAGGAACTGAAATTAAGAAAGAAATATTTTTTAGAGATATCAACACATAAAATAAGAGTACAAGTTGTAGTAAAAGTGTTAAGTTTTATCCAAAGAGTCATTCATTGTCTCAATAATTGATTGTTTTTCCATAAATATGAATTATTATTTTGCTTCCTAACTATTTTCAAGATCCAATGACATCGGCAAGAATGGTATCGAAAAAAAGAAGAAGAAATGGTTAATTTTTTTCATGTAGTTAATATTACTAACCGAATTAAGTATGATAACATGATAAAAAAGATAAATTTTATTTTTCATTTAAATTCAAATTTTAGAACTCTCTCTCTCTCTCTCTCTCTCTCTCTCTCTCTCTCTCTCTCTCTCTCTCTCTCTCTCTCTCTCTCTCTCTCTATATATATATATATATATATATATATATATATATATATATATATATATATATATATAACAAAAATAGCCAAATATATAGAATGAAGTTACCATATACTATTGAAATTTATTAGTTTGCCACTTGGTTCAACTACAATGTCAATTATATATAGTAACTTTCTTAGTTTAATATATATATGTAAGATGATGATTTATATTTATTGAGAAAGTGTAAATTTTAAGATTATTTGCATACAATTCTTATAACTTAAATATTTGACATGATTAATATCCGCGCATCCGCATGTGTACTAATAATAGATCATACAATAGTAATCCGCTTATCCAGTCACTACAACAATAACAAATCTGATATAATTTCATAAAAACTATTTTCGAGTACATATACCTAAGTTATACTTTTATCTTAATTATTCTCCAATTTACAATGTAATTCATTCCACCATTAGTAGTTGACATGGCTACAATCTCTACACGTGAGAACAACAACAAACAACAACAACTACCCAGTATAGTCGCACATGGTGGGGTCTGGGAAGGGTAATATGTACGAAGGCCTTACCCCTACCCGATAGAGCAGGGAGGCTATTTCCAATCGACCCTCGGCGGAGGGGCTAGTAGAGAGAGGAAAAACAAAACAAAACAAAAACAACAAAGTATTAGTCGCTCCAGCATAAATCACACAAATATTTGTGTAAACAATATCTGCACGTTAGAGCGAAGAAAAAATAAAAATTAGCTTTTAAATATGTACATTTCAATTGTTATTTGTGCCATAGTCTTATTACTGTAACGATCCAAAATCCACTAAGGATAGCGATAGCACCGGATACTGCTGTTAGACAAGCCAACCAAATTACTTGATAAAATTCTTGTTTTAATACTTTTGAAATATAGAATTTTCCTTCAAATTTTGCAATTTAAAAGACAATTGTCTCAAATCAAATTTAAATGATAAATAGTTAATACCAAATACTTCAAAACCATCCAAAACTCCGGTGTCACAAGTGCATGAGCAATTTCTAAAAAAAATCAGATAAAGTACAACAACTGTCCGGAACATAATATTCGATAGGAAATAAATACAAATAATTGAAAGAAACTCTGCTGACTGTGGATCACCTCAAGAAGTTCAACTTGCCGAAGTCACCTCATGCTGCTGACTGTGGATCACCTCAAGAAGACTCTAATTGGAACGTTAGCATTTTGGAAGAAATTTCCTGAATTTTGGCTTGAAGTGTATTTCAGTGTTATTGAGGTCTATTTGGAATTCCGAGACTGAGCGTAACTCTGTATAATGATTCTGTAGTTGGGAGCGCAATCGAAAGTGTGACGGCCCGGCCCATCGTTACTAGAATTACCACCCCGTTACCCCTTCATTTATATGTTTCATGTTTCTATATATGTGTTAGAATCTATCGGGTGAGTTAGGAGTGATTCTGGTTGAAAATGAGGCATATAGCCTTTTGAAATGAAGCTTGTTTATGAAAAGTCAATCCGAAGTTGACTATGTGGTTGGGGGGCTCAGAATCAAATTCTGATGATTTGGTCAGTTCCGGGAGGTGATTTGTGACTTAGGGGAGCGATCAGAATTGAATTTGGAGGTCCGGTGTAGAAATAGGCTTGAATTGGCTAAGTTGGAATTTTGGAGAAATGCGATCGATAGGTGAGATTTTGATTCGGGAGTCAGAAAGAAATTCCGATAGTTGCAGTAGCTTTTTTAGGTGATTTTGGATATGTCTGCAAATGTTAGGTTAGTCGGATATTGTTTGGTCGGATTTTTGACAGAATGTAGGTTTCAGAAGTTTTAGTTGAATCTTAGGCTTGAACCGACGTTAATTTGATGATTCGTGTGTTTGACGGTGTGTTTTATGGTTGGAAAAAGTTCGTATGATGATTTAGAGTGGAATAGTATTTTTGGTTGAGGTCCCGGGGGCCTCGGGTTATTTCTGTAAGGTGAAATAGAGTATTTTGGAGTTTGCAGCAGGTCTGTTATACACGACTGCTGCTATTTCCGCTCCTGCGGAAAAGAGGACACGGAGGCGAGTCCGCAGAGGTGGACTTTTGTGCGCAAAAGCACCTGGAGGCTGGTTGTTGAAGGTTCGCAGAAGCGGAGCTAAGTCCGCTGAAGCTGCGAACACATGGCCGCAGAAGCGGAAGTAGGCACTTGGGTGATCTTCGCAGAAGCGAAGTATTCTTCGCTTAAGGGGTCTCGTAGGTGCGAGACCTAGACCACAGAAGCGAAATGGGGCGGTTAAGTAAAGGATCACATAAGCGAGAAAATTGTCACAGAAGCGGACTCGCCTGTGCGAATCCAAGACCGCAGAAGCAGAAAACGTATCTGTGATAAAGAAATAGAAGGTTTAAAAATTTCAGAACGATATAACACGCTAAGACTTAAACCAAGAGGCAATTTGGGGCGATACTAAGAGGAAGTTAAAGGGATTCTTCAGGTAATCATTCATGGAGTTAATTTATGTTATTATCTTGCTAAATTATGGAGTTTATACCTGAAATTGGAAGAATTAGAGGTGTATTAATGGAGGTTTTTTCTCTAAGCTTGGGTAATTGAAAATCATCGATTTGAATGGGCAAACAGAGTCCAATTTATATAAACTTTACATGCATGGACTCGTGTTGAGATAAGGATCCTGAAAATTTAACTTTTGTAATTTTTTTAGAAGCGTACCGAAAGTCGGGTTTTGGCAACTTTGTGGTTTTTGGTGTAATTCGAGTTGTTTCGATTGGGTGATGTCCTTTTAGCCTATTTTGATGCATTTCTATTGATTTTGATCAGATTCTGCACCCGTGGAGGCCGATTCTCGTGGCAAGGGCATTGCGGACTAGTCTTCGAGCTGAGTTGAGGTGAGTAATAGGTGTGGGTGATGACCAGCGGGTTCGAAACCCCGGTATATCCCTATGTGACACTGTATTGAGGCGAGACACGTGCTCTCCTGTGAGTGCATGGTCAAATGTCATTGGGGACTATGACTTAGTCCGACCTGGTAATACTATACTGTATTGTTGGCTATTACTGAGCCGGTAAACCTCCTACTTGGAAGGTTAAGGATATCTTTAGGCTGTGAGCCAGTTATTGGGATCCCACGAGGATCATTGCTATTATTTCTATGATATTGGCATGTTATTCTAACACCAGTCTTAAGCTATTACTGTCTAAAAAAATGGTTTTCCAAATTCTGGAATTTCTCAAAACACTGTTTTCTACAAAAAATGATAAAAAGAGATTTCAAATACTATTTCTATGCTTGTGAGGCTAGCATTGCATTGTAGCTGGACTGGTAGTGGATCGGGCTACGCGCCGCAGCATATCATAATATTGTGCTTGGGCTGTAGGAGCCCCTCCAGAGTCTGAACCCCCACAATGAGCACGGGTAACCCAATGGATCGGGCTACGTGCCGTAGCGGTCATATTCATGCATTGCATTGCATTTAGCTATACCTGTTATTCGGATAGCTAATATTGATGGTTTCTGATATTGCTCATGTTGATAATTGATAAAGGATATTATTGTATAGCCTTGCTTAGTGTTGTAATGGGTTTTCTTACCTACGATGTCTTACCCTTACTTATTACCACTGAGTTGTAAGTACTCACCTTACTCCCTACACCTTGTGTGCAGATCCAGGTACATCACAGCAGAGCTTACTCTACAGGTGCTCGAAAAGCTTCATTTGGACAGTCAATGTAGCTGCTAGCGTCCGTAGGACCTGACTCTCCAGTCTTTCTTTACTTTCTTAGACTATTCTTCACTTGTAGTCACAGTTGTATAGACTATCTCAGCCATTTATTCTGGTAGAGGCTCATGACTAATGACTCCTGATTCGGTGGGAGGTTTATACTAGTTTTGGGATATCTATCCCCGATGTGCTAGATGTTATTTCATTATATTATTACTGATTGTGCTTAAAAGGGGTAAAGTGAGAGCTGATAGCTCTGTGCTATGAATGGCTGGTTAGGCTGGCCTAGCAATGTGCTGGGCACCATCACGACCGGGTTTGGGGTCGTGACAAGTTGGTATCAGAGCCTAGGTTACTAGGCCTCATGAGTCTTGAGCCGGTTGGTAGAGTCTCGTGGATCGGTACAGGGACGCCTGTGCTTATCCTAGGTAGGCTGCAGACCTTAGAAAACACTTCACATTTTTTGAACTCTATCGTGCGATTTTGTTGTTTCGAGAACTGAACTTCTATTTTATACTCTCTCGTACATGGCGAGAACTCGAGCTTCAGGACGAGGCAGACAACCACTATTGCCACATGCTATAGGTCATGGACGTGACCGTGGTAGTGGTAGGGGTAGGGTAGCTGAGGCAGTGCCAGTTGACCCACCCGTTGTGCCTATTAAGGATCAGCCCCCAGTGGTTGATGCTCCAGCAGCACCCGCTCAGGCATCAATGGTGTCTATTGTCATTCTTGGCCTTTAGGAGACTTTGGCCCAGATATTGTCAGTCTGTTCTAGATTGGCTCAGGTAGTATCAGCTACCGCTATAGCAGCGATATCCCAGACCGGGGGTGGTCGTCAGAACCCCGCAGTTCGCACACCGGAGCAGGTTGTGTAGGGACTTCAGATGCCAGAGGCAGTCCCAGCTCAGGCAATTGCACAAGCTATTCCAGCTGCACCAGCCCCAGAGTATGTGGTACCGGTGATGCCTAACAATGAGCAGCGTCGCTTGGAGAGATTTGGTAGACTCCAGCCACCTGATTTCAGTGGTACTAAGGGCGAGGATGCCCAGGGTTTCTTAGATAAATGCCATAGGATGTTACGTATAGTTGGGATTCTTGAGTCCAACGGTGTTTCATTTACTACTTTCCAGTTTACTGGACCAACATTCGATTGGCGGGAGGAGTTTGAAAGGTGTAGGCCTGCAGGAGCATCACCTCTTACTTGGCAGCAGTTTTCCACTCTTTTTTTAGAGAAGTATGTGCCTCAGTCCCATCGAGAGGAGCTACATCGCCAGTTTGAGTGGTTAGTACAGGGCGACATGTCAGTGACCCAGTATGAGCTTAGGTATACTCAGTTGGATAGGCATGCTATATGGATGATCCCGACGGATCGAGAGAGGATCATAAGGTTCATTGATGGCCTCAACTATTCTATTCACATTCTGATCACCAGAGAGAGTATTATCATCATCTTTTGAGCAGGTTATAGATATGGCACGCTCTATTGAGGCGGATCGTCGCCGTGAGCGGGAGGCCACGAGGCCTCGAGGTTCTGGTAGCTTTAGTGGTGCTCCATCCAGAGGGCAGTTTGAGCAGGGCAAAGGTCGCACATCTAGAACTTCCCAGTCAGGCCGCCTAGAGCATAGTGGAGCTTCTTCTGGTCGTGGTCGTCAGGGTTTCCAGCAGGGCCAATCTTCAGTTAGTGCCATCCCAGCTCAGAGTACAGCACCTATTTCTTTGGCCCAGGGTTCATCTGCGGCATGGGGTTCCCTTCAGTCCTCTTCTCCAGCGCTAGGTAGCTGTTTTGAGTATGGCGAGTTTGGCCATATTAGGAGGCAGTGCCCTCGACTTCGCAAGGATAGATCTCAGCAGAGGGATCAGGACTCCTCTTCAGCACCATCTCAGGCTAGTAGAGGTGGAGGTCAGTCTTCTAGAGGTCGCCCTAGAGGCGAGGAGCGATCGAGTGGGGGCCAGGCACGTTTCTATGCACTTCGTGATAGGCGTGAAGCAGTTGCCTCCGATGTAGTTATTACAGGTATCATTTCAGTTTGTCACAGAGATGCTTCTGTTTTATTTGATCCCGGGTCCACATATTCGTACGTTTCTTCTTATTTTGCACATCATTTGGGTGCGACCCATGGTAGACTTGATTTTCATGTTCATGTATCCACCCCAGTGGGTGATACGATTATTGTGGATCATGTCTATAGATCCTGTATTATTTCTATTAGGGGTCTGGAGACTAGGTGGATTTGTTATTGTTAGGTATGGTGGACTTCGATGTGATATTGGGCATGGACTGGCTTTCTCTGTGCCATGCTATATTGGACTGTCATGCCAAGACAGTTACATTGGCTATTCCTAGCATTCCTCAGATTGAGTGGAGGGGTTTGACTGATTACGTCCCTAGTCGTGATATTTCATTCTTAAAGACTCAGAGAATTGTTGAAAAATGGTATTTGTCGTATCTAGAATTTGTGAGGGATGTGGGAGATGAGTCTCCTAGTATTGATTCTGTGCTTGTTGTGAGGGACTTTCCAGATGTATTCCATTCAGACCTGCCGGGTATGCAACCGGACAGGGACATCGATTTTGGTATTGACTTGGTGCCGGGCACTCAGCCCATTTCTATTCATCCTTTCCGGATGTCACCAGCTGAACTGAAGGAATTGAAAGAATAGCTTCAGGAACTTTTGGATAAGAGATTCATTCGCCCTAGTGTGCCACTATGGGGTGCACCAGTGTTATTTGTTAAGAAAAAAGATGGTTCTATGCGGATATGCATTGATTATAGACAGCTGAACAAGGTAAAAGTGAAGAACAAGTATCCCCTACCGCGCATTGATGATTTATTTGATCAGTTACAGGTAGCGAGGGTGTTCTCAAAGATTAATCTTCGTTCAGGCTATCATCAGCTGAAGATTAGGGACTCAGATATTATGAAGACTGCATTCAGGACTAGATATGGGCACTATGAGTTCCTTGTGATGTCTTTTGGGCTGACCAATTCACCAACATCGATCATCCATTTGATGAACAATGTGTTCCGGCCATATTTGGATTCATTCGTGATCGTGTTCATTGATGATATTCTAGTTTAATCCCGTAGCCAGGAGGAGCACGCTCATCATTTGAGCATTGTGTTGCAGAGGTTGAGGGATGAGAAATTGTATGCTAAGTTCTCCAAGCACGAGTTTTGGCTCGAGTCAGTAGCTTTCCGGGGTCATGTGGTGTCTCGTGATGGTATTCAGGTTGACCCGAAGAAGAGAGGCGATGCAGAGTTGGCCTAGACTGTCCTCAGCTACGGAGATCAGGAGTTTCCTTGGTTTGGTGGGGTATTATCGCCGGTTTGTTGAGGGATTTTCATCCATTGCTTCTTCTCTGACTAGGTTGACGCAGAAGGGTGCACCATTCGTGTGGTCGGATGAGTGCGAGGAGAGCTTTCAGAAGCTTAAGACAACTTTGACCACAACTCCAGTATTAGTCTTGCCATCAACTTCAGGTTCATATACTGTATATTGTGATGCCTCGAGAGTGGGGATAGGTTGTGTGTTGATGTAGGAGAGTAGAGTGATTGTTTACACTTCTCGTCAGTTGAAGCTTCATGAGAAGAACTACCATGTTCATGATTTGGAGTTAGCTGCCACAGTGCATGCCTTAAAGATTTGGAGGCACTATTTGTACGGCGTGTCCTATGAGGTGTATACCGATCATCGTAGTGTCCGACATTTGATCAGATAGAGGGATCTTAATTTGAGGCAGAGGAGATGGCTTGAGTTGCTCAAGGATTATGACATCACTATTCTATATGACGTTTAGGTGTTAGCCAACCGGTTAGTAAGGTTAGATATTTCAGAGCCCAGTAGGGTGTTGGCTTATGTTGTTTCTCGGTCTTCTTTAGATGATCGTATTTGTGAGTGCCAGTATGATGATCCACACTTGCTTGTCCTTAAGGATAGAGTTCAGCATGATGATGCCAGAGATGTCACTATTGATAGTGATGGTGTATTGAGGATGCATGGTCGGATATGCGTGCCCAATGTTGATGGCCTTCATGAGTTGATATTGGAGGAGGCCCAAAGCTCGCGGTATTCTATCCATCCAGGTGCCGCGAAGATGTACCAAGACTTGAAACTGCATTATTGGTGGAGGAAGATAAAGATGGACGTTGTGAGACATGTAGCACGGTGCCTCAACTGTCGGCAGGTCAAGTACGAGCATCAGAGGCCCGGTGGCGTGTGTTAGCGTATTGATATTCCCGAGTGGAAATGGGAAAGGATCACTATGGACTTTGTTAGTGGACTCCCTCGGACAGCGAGGAAGTTTGATTCAGTTTGGGTGATTGTGGATAGGCTGACCAAGTCAGCTCACTTCATTCCTGTGTGTATTACATATTCCTCGGAGCAGTTAGCTAAGATATTCATTTGGGAGATCATGAGATTGCATGGAGTCTCAGTTTCTATCATATTAGACAGAGGTACTCAGTTTACTTCGCAGTTGTGGAGGACATTTCAGCGTGAGTTGGGCTCCCAGGTTGAGTTGAGCACTGCATTTCATCCTCAGACGGACGGACAATCTGGGAGTACTATTCAGATCTTAGAGGATATGTTTCGAGCTTGTGTTATTGATTTTGGTGGTTCATGGGCTGATTATTTTCCTCTCGCAGAGTTTGCCTATAACAATAGCTACCAAACTAGTATCCAGATGGCACTGTATGAGGCTTTATATATGAGACGGTGTAAATCTCAAGTTGGTTGGTTTGAGCCTGGTGAGGCAAGGTTGTTCGGGACAGAGTTAGTCCAGGATGCTTTGGACAAGGTGAAGGTGATTCAAGAGAGACTTCGCATAGCTTAGTCGCGCCAGAAGAGTTATGCAGATCGGAAGATTTGAGATGTGTCTTATTCTGTGTGTGAGAAGGTCTTACTGAAGGTTTCACCTATGAAAGGCATCATGAGATTTAGGAAGAAAAAAAAGCTCAGTCCGAGATTTATTGGCCCTTTTGAGATCCTCAAAAGGATTGGAGAGGTGGCCTATATGCTTGCTTTGCCACCCATTCTATCGGGAGTTCATCTAGTGTTTCACGTATCCATGCTCCGGAAATATGTTGGCAACTCATCGCATGTGTTGGATTTCAGTACTATTCAGCTTGATAATGACTTGATCTATGATGTGGATCCTATAGCTATATTGGGTCGTCAGGTGAGGAGATTGAGATCCAAGGATATTGCATTAGTAAAGGTTCAGTGGAGAGGTCGACCTGTGGAGGAGGCCACTTGGGAGATCGAGCAGGAGATGCGGAGCAGATATTCTCACCTATTTGAGTCTCCAGGTATGTTTCTTAACCCACTCGAGGGCGAGCGATTGCTTAAGTGGGGGAGAATGTGACGACCCGACCCGTCGTCACAAGAATTACCACCCCGTTACCCCTTCATTTATATGTTTCATGTTTCTATATATGTGTTAGAATCTATAGGGTGAGTTAGGAGTGATTCTGGTTGAAAATGAGTCATATAGCCTTTTGAAATGAAGCTTGTTTATGAAAAGTCAACCTGAAGTTCACTATGTGGTTAGAGGGCTCGCAATCAAATTCTGATGATTTGGTTAGTTCTGGGAGGTGATTTGTGACTTAGCGGAGCGAGCAAAATTAAATTTGGAGGTCCGATGTAGAAATAGGCTTGAATTGGGTAAGTTGGAATTTTGGCGGAATGCGATCGGTAGGTGAGATTTTGATCCGGGAGTCAGAATGGAATTCTGATAGTTGTAGTAGAGTCGTTAGGTGATTTTGGATATGTCTTCAAATTTTCAGGTCATTCGGACAGAAAATTTTGATCCGGGAGGTTTGGTCGGGTTTTTGACAAAATGTAGGTTTCAAAAGTTTTAGTTAATCTTAGGCTTGAACCGGCCTTAATTTGATGATTCGTGTGTTTGAGGGTGTGTTTTATGGTTGGAACAAGTTTGTATGATGATTTAGAATGGAATGATATTTTTGGTTGGGGTCCCGGGGGCCTCAAGTTATTTTCAGAAGGTGAAACGGAGGAGTTTGGAGTTTGCAGTAGGTCTGTGATACCTGACTACTGCTATTTCCGCTCCTACGGAAAAGAGGACGCGGGTGTAAGTCCACAAAGGTGGACTTTTGTGAGCAGAAATGCCTGGAGGCTGGTCGTTGAAGGTTCGCAGAAGTGGAGCTAAGTCCGCTGAAGCAGCATCGTGCATGCGAACCCATGGCCACAAAAGAGTACGTAGGCACTTGGGTGATCTTCGCAGAAGCGAAGTATTCTTAGCTTAAGCGGTCTCGCAGGTGCGAGACCTGGGCCACAGAAGCGACATGGGGCGGTTAAGTAAAGGATCGCAGAAGCGACAAAATTGTCGCAGAAGCGGACTCGCTTGTGCGTGTCCAAGACCGCAGAAGTGGAAAACGTATCTGTGATAAAGAAACGGAAGGTTAAAAATTTCAGAACGATATAACACGCTAAGGCTTAAACCAAGAGGCGATTTGGGGCAATTTTTAGAGGAAATCAAAGGGATTCTTCAGGAAATCATTCATGGACTTAATTTATGTTATTTTCTTGCTAAATTGTGGAGTTTATACATGAAATTGGAAGAATTAGAGGTGTATTAATGGAGGTTTTTGCTCTAAGCCTTGGTTATTGAAAATCATCAATTTGAATGGGCAAATGGAGTCCGATTTAGATAAACTTTACATGCATGGACTCGTGTTGAGATAAGGATTCTGAAAATATAACTTTTGTGATTTTTCAAGAAGCGTACCTAAAGTCGGGGTTTGGCAACTTTGTGGTTTTTGGTGTAACTCAAGTTGTTTCGATTGGGTGATGTCCCTTTAGCCTATTTTGATGCATTTCTATTGATTTTGATCAGATTCTGCTCCCGTGGAGGCCGATTCTCGTGGCAAGGGCATTGCAGACTAGTCTTCGAGTTGAGTCGAGGTGAGTAATGGATGGGTGATGACCAGCGGGTTCGAAACCTCGGTATATCACTATGTGACGCTGTATTGAGGCGAGACACGTAGTCTCCAGTGAGTGCGGCGTCGAATGTGATTGGGGACTATGGCTTAGTCTGACCTGGTAATACTATATTGTGTTGTTGGCTATTATTGAGTCGGTAAACCTCCAACTTGGAAGGTTGTGGATATCATTGGGCTGTGAGCCAGTTATTGGGATCCCGCGAGGATCATTGCTATTATTTCTGTGATATTGGCATGTTATTCTGATACCAGTCCTGAGCTATTACTGTCTAAAAAAACTAGTTTTCCAAACTCTGGAATTCCTGAAACATTATTTTCTACAGAAAATGATTAAAAGAGATTTCAAATACTATTTCTGTGCATGTGAGGCTTGCATTGCATTATAGCTAGACTGGTAGTGGATCGGGCTGTGCGTTGTAGCATATCATGATATTGTGCTTGGGATGTAGGAGCCCCTCCGGAGTCTGAACCCCCACAGTGAGCACGGGTACCCAAATGAATTGGGCTACGCGCCGTAGCTGTCATATTCATGCATTGCATTGCATTTAGCGATACCCGTTATTCTGATAGCTGATATTGCTTGTTTCTGATATTGCTCATGTTGATAATTGATACAGAATATTGTTGTATAGCCTTGCTTAGTGTTGTAATGGGTTTTCTTACCTGCGCTGTCTTTCCCTTGCTTATTTCCACTAAGTTGGAAGTACTCACACTACTCCCTGCACCTTGTGTGCATATCCAGGTACATCACAGCAGAGCTGACTCTACAGCTGCTCAGAGAGCTTCATTTGGACAGTCAAAGTAGCTGCTAGCGTCCGCAGGACCTGACTCTCTAGTCTATATTTACTTTCTTAGACTATTCTGCACTTGTAGTCACAGTTGTATACACTATCTCAGCTATATATTCTGGTAGAGGCTCATAACTTATGACTCCTGATTCGGTTGGAGGTTTATACTGGTTTTGGGATATCTATCCCCGATGTGCTAAATGTTATTTCATTATATCATTACTGATTGTGCTTAAAAAGTGTAAAGTGAGAGTTGATAGCTCTGTGTTATGAATGGTTGGTCGGCTGACCTAGCAATGTCCTGGGCACCATCACGACCGGGTTTGGGGTCATGACAGGAAGTGAGTTCGGAGGTCCGTAGGTCATTTTGGAGCCGTTTGGCTAAAGATAGGAATTTGAAGGTTTTTAAGAAAGTTGAACGAAAGTGGAAATTTTGATATCGGGCTCAAAATGCGATTTTTATGGTTTAGATAACTTCGTTGGGTGATTTGGGACTTAGGAGTGTGTCCGAAATATTTTTGGTGATGACTGGTGTAGAATTAAGCTTGAATTGGCAAAGTTAGTATTTTGGCGAATTCCGGTTGATAGGTGAGATTTTGATCCAAGGTTCGGAATGGAATTCCGAAAATTTATGTAGCTTCGTTATGTCATTTGGACTTGTGTGCCAAATTTAAAGTAAATCGGACGTGATTTGATAGGTTTGGACATCAGAAATAGAAGTTGGAAAGTTCAAAGTACTTCAAGCTTGAATTGAGGAGTCATTCATGGTTTTAGTGTTGTTTGATGTGATTTGACGTCTCGAGCAAGGCCGTAATGTTTTTTTGGGACTGGTTGGTGTTATTGGGTGGGGTCCCGGGGGCCTCGGGTGTGTTTTTGGGTTGTGATCACGCTCTTATTTGATGTTTCAACATTGCTTCTTTGAACATAAAGAGGTACCATATTAATCAAATGATCTCCAAATTCAGTTTCTTTTGAATCATTAGATCCGTATCGAAATTTTGGAGCCATAGCAAAAAGAATCGTCGAATTTGGATATCAAATTAGGGAGTTATGCTCATTTCGGTGTCAGGAGAATCTGGTTGCTGTCAAAACCGCATAAGCAGAAATTGACCACGGATGCGGCACCAAAAAAGCGGAATTAGAACCGCAAAAGTGGTCCCGCATATGCAAAAAATGTCTGCATAAGAGGAAAGGTCCACATAAGCGAAAAGATTTCCGCATGAGCGGAAAATGGGCCCGGGCAGAGACTTTAAGTCCCGAAAATGGCCATTTCTCCACCATTTTAAGTGAATTTGGAGAGATTTTGGATGGGGATTGAAGGGAGTTTCAACTATGATCGATTGGAGGTAAGTTTTATGAGTTAAATACATGATTTTATTGAATAATCATCCTAGAAATCCAGGAAAACATAGACAAATCATATGAAATCAGGGCTTGAGATTGAAATTATAAAATGGTGATTTGAGGGGTCAAACAAACTCCAATTTTTGTGAATTTGGTATGTATAGATTTGTGGCGAGATAAGGATCGTACTGATGTAAACATTTCTGGATTCCGGGCACGTGGGCCTGGGAAATTTTGGTTATTTCACAAAGCGGAGTTGGGAAATTGTATAATTTGAATTGTTAGCAAGTATTTGCATATATTCTAATTAGTTTGCCATTATTTGGCTAGATTTAGAGCATTTTTGCGTTGGTTCAAGCTTTCAGAAGATTGTGGAATGCTGATATTGGACCTTTGGAGCGAGGTGAGTCTCCTTTCTAATCCAGTGAGGGAGAAATTACCTCATAGGTGAGTTAAATTGATTATGTGCTCCTAATTTTGGGGGCCACATAGGCACAAGATGACGAGAATCTGTGCGTAGATACTATTATGCTATTATCCTTGTAGTCTAGGACGCGAAAGCATGTTATACTTGGATTATTTGTGAACCCATTGATGGATTGAAATGTTTTAATCACATTAAATTAATAAATGGATTTCTAAAAGACTTAAGCTCTGTTTTTCTTATATTATTAAAGAGAATTGAATTTTCATGGATATTTGATCCATATTGGCTACTTAACTAGTTGTATGTCTGCGTATGTTTAATTTTTATTGGAACATGCCAATCGCCACGGTGGAATAGATACATATATGGTAAGGGTCATACGACCCTCGGTAGTGCACACTTTATATTTCTGTTGGAGCGGGCCATCGACCTCGGCATGATTTACGCATGTTTGTGCTATTGTTTTAAACTCTTTTTAGTTGTTTTATGCCTAAGTAGGGCGATATTATATTGTTAATAATAGAAAGGAATCTAATGTAATTTCCATGAAGGAATTATGTGTTTACTTGTTTCCTCTATCTGTATCAGAAACATGTTTATTAGAATAAAACCACAGTTTAACACATCTATTAAAGATAAATAGTCATTGGACTACTAGTGAGTGTCAAAGTTGACCATCTCGTCTCTACCCTTCGGAATTAGGCGGGATACTCACTACGTACATATTGTTTTTGTACTCATACTACACTTGCTGTGCATTTTATTGCACATGTATATGTGGCTCCAGTGGTCTACTTGCATAGCAACACGGATAATTTTGGGACTAGATGAGCTGCATCATACGAGATGGCCGCAACTAGGGTAGTCCCTTTCCAGTACTATATTTATTTTCCGTCCACTGTATTTTGGACGGATGGTGTATTTTCTCTTATCAGTAGATGCTCATGCACTTGTGACTCCGGGTTCTGGGATGGTTTGAAATATTGTATAACTAGTTTAACTTTTAAATTTGACTTGATATTTTATTCTTCAAAATTTTCTAAATATGGAAGAAAAATCCTATATTTCAAAGAGTTTAAATGAGATTTTTATTAAGTAATTTGGTTCTCTTGGCTGAAAGCCGTGTCCGGCGCCACCACGACCCTTAGTGAGTTTTGGATCGTGACAATATGGTATCAGATCACTAGGTTCCTGTAGGCCTCACGAGTCATGAGAAAGTCTAGTATAGTCTCGGGGATCGGTACAAAGACATCTGTACTTATCCTCCGGAGGCTGCAGGGCTGTTAGGAGTACTTCCCTTCTTGATTTCCTTATCGTGTGATTTGATTCATCAAAAGCGTATGCCTTTGTTTCCTTCCTACTCAATTTTATGCGATGCGAAGCACTTGTTATAAATCATGAATTTAAGAATTTTGATGGAACTACAGATGTGGAGCGGGATGTTTCTCTCGAAATAGTTGATTGGACTGATATAGACGCTCTATGGAAGGATGTCTTATTGATTCAGCTCAATACCAGTACTATGAGAGACTTGAGGCTAGGAACATGTTGCCATGATGCTTATGAATGAGTTTCCATGGTATTGATATGATGGAAGGATGGTTGCCTACGTGTGGAGACAGTTAATGGCTCGAAGGGAGGTTTACTCGGTTCGTGATCTAGAGATTCGTCAATTTATTCCCAGTAGGGGGAAAGGAAATCAGGCAGATAATGTTCAGGTTGGGTTGATGTCTTTGTCCTTATGGAATGTGCGAAATTTGCCGATGTTATGAGCTTCTACAATTTTCCTTTGGGGAAGGATATTGCGGGTCAATAATTAAGAACTGACAGTCAGAGATCGCAGGATTTGATGGTTCAGGATGGAATCCGCATTCCTAATATGATTGATCGAGGAAGATGATCTTCAGACAGGTTTAAAGTTAGTAGCGACTTATGGGTTCAAGTGCTATGAAGATAGAGGGATGAATTTTGCCAAAGTGGGGGAGCGGTGGATGTTGCATATGGGCTTGGTAGTAGGGTAACTACATGCCTTAAGGAGAGTTTGGAATGATTTGAGAATCTCAAAGACGAAGTTAGTGGGGCCTATAGAGCTAACTTGAAGCATGTGCCATTATGCGGCAAGAGATTTGTTATAGCAAAAAGGAGCTGCCTGGAATGAAGAATAATGCAACATAAATATGAATTGGAAGGATATTTTCGTGTATATAATTGATGTCCACGAGAGTTAAATGGACCAGTGTAGTCAGGGAGTGAGCTTGGACTCATAATAGGTTATTGGGGTCATGGTGACTATATCCCATGCAACAACGTTAAAGGATGTTGGAAGTGGCTTCTACAAGTGGGTTATTCCCTGTGAGCAGGTTAGCGGTCATATGGTTGGCAAAGCTTCTGCAAGGAATTTTTATAGGTTTTCAACAAAGAGATCGATCGCGTGAATGGGGTTGATGATTCAGAATTTTTACCGCATGATTCCAAGAATTTTGGCGGTTGATTGAGCAAGGCTATGTCAATGAGAGATAAACAATTCTAGTAAAATCCATAATTGTGGAATGATGGCTTCATTCTAAGTGGGAGAGTCCCGCCACTTATGATTGGGCTACATGATTAACTATAGCATGATTTCTGTCTAATAGCATACTGATAGGTTATACCAACTATGAAAAAAGACTATAAGTGGTAATCTAAGCAAATGAATTGTCGAATAAATGCTATGGTTGGCCTTCTTGGATCGTGTTCAGCTTAAGGAGGGATTCATGATTTATTCCTTGCATAGATGCGGGCTTCACTGGAAGTGATTTTTCTCGATGGTTCCTCGAGAGAATATCGATGTGTTATAAAATTCAGTAAAGTTGGTTGCATTTGGGGCCAAGTCGGAGCGAATGGCTCTCAATAGCGATCCTAGTGAATTCAAGAGGTAAAGTGTAGTGCCTAATGATTTTGAGTCTATAAGTACGGTTAAGAGTCATGCTTTTGAAGTAGCTTATGAAGAAAGGCACAAATGTTCTATGGTGTTTTGACTTGCGGTGTAGCATTTGAGAGACATGAAATGGTCATGTGATTTGAGACAACATGGTCTCACGGTTTAAGGTCACTCGGGGTGAGTGCAGTTGGAATAAGTTAGGTTTTGAATGGCGTTATTATAATTTATAAGGCGATAAAGGATAAATTGAAAGGAAATAGATTGATTAGCCATAGTTGAATTGGCATATTGGTGCCAGTGATCAATACGTTTAGCATGATTGAGTTATGCATGTGATTTGTGGCGGTACGTGTGAGGCTTGTTGGCCGCAATTATTGATGTTATTCAGAAGCATTATTCTGTTATGGCCTATTATGAGTAGCCGGATCCCGGAAAGGATGATGGTGGTTTGGATGACTACTAGAGATTGGCATATTCGACGGTTATCAGAATTCGCCTGTATGTTGCTATAGTTCTCCTGTAGTGAGCTAAATGGAAAGTTTTATATGATGAAGTATTAGCCTATCGAACTAGTGTTTGAGCGGAGAATTTGTGTTTTGCTGATGCCCAATGGGCTTATGATTATTTTGGACTGATTGAAGCCGAGGGCAATATGTGAGGAGCCTTTCAGGCCTCGAGTGATATGTGAGGAGGCTTTCAGGCCACGAGTGTAATGTGAGAAGGCTTTCAGGTCTCATGTTGATATGTACATGCTTTTAGGCCTTATAATGATATAGAGCTTGGGCTGATGAGCCCCTCCGGAGTCTGCACCCCCACAGTGAGTGCGGGTACCCATGTGATTTAAGAGTGAGCCCGAGGGGATGGTGTTGTACTGTATGACTGATATTGAGCCTGTTGGGATAATACTGTACTCAGAGCTTGATATTGAGCCCGAGGGGCAGGTTTATGATTATTGCTTACTGGTCGAAAATATCTGTCTTTAACTATTTTTAAAAGAGAACTATTTGATGCTTTACTATTTTATTGCTTGAGATAACGTTATTTGTGCCTTCATGAGATTTCATTCTTTCAGTCATCATTTATTTTTATTTCTCGTTGGGTCGGAGTACTCACATTACTCCCTGCACCGTGTGTGCAGATACATGCATAGCTGAGTTCGTTCCTGAGCGATGATTCCTTCAACACCAGGCAGACTAGGAGTGGCGAGGTAGCTGTCGATGTCCACAACCCCATTTTCTCCCTTATCTTCTGTTATTTACATTATCTTAAGACTTTGTTCCTAGTACCAGACTTTGTAGAATTCTAGTAAACTCTATAGTAGCTCGTCACTTGTGACACCCCGATTTTGTGCTGTGTCGGGATGGTGCCCTATTTTATCACTTTTTCTTCCGCACTTATGATAATATTGTAAATGTTTTAGACCAGTTCATCACTAATTATCTACTAAAGAGGTGTTGATGTTCTATTGGCTGGCCTTGTCTTCACGAGAGGCGCCACCACGATCGGGTTTAGGGATTGGGTCGTGACATCTACGGTCTTGGGCCGCTTCTGCAAGGTGCAACCGCTTCTGTGGTTCCGCTTCTGCGGATTTTGGGCTGCTTCTGTGGTCCGTTCTCTTCTAGCCCGAACTGCATCTGCGGTTAAATCTCTCGCTTCTACGGGGCCGCTTCTTCGATTCACCCTCTGCAGAAGCGGTTATACTAGCAACCAGACCCCTTCAAGTATTCAAAATTCCAAATTTCGATTCATTAACCACCCGAAATCCACCCGAGGCTCCCGGGGCCTCAACCAAACCTACCAACAAATCCCAAAAAACATTACCGACTTACTCGAGGCCTCAAATAACATCAAACAACAATAAAATCATGAATCGACCTCCAATCCAAACTTAAGGAACTTTAGAATTTCAAACTTCTATTTTTGATTTTTAAACCTATTAAATCATGTCTGATTGACCTCAAATTTTGCACACACGTCATATTAGACATTATGGACATACTCCAACTTTTAGAACCGGATTCCGACCCCAATGTCAAAAAGTCTACTTCCGGTCAAACTTTTCAAAAACCTTCAAATTTCTATCTTTAACCAAATGGCTCCAAAATGATCTATGCACCTCCGAATTCACTTTCGATCGTGCTCCCAACTCCAGAATCACCATACGGAGCTGCTCCCAAACTCGGAACCCAAACGGACATCTATATCAGTGAAATGCACTTTGACCCAAACATATGAAATTTCTTTCAAAATGCTACTTTCCATAATAGGCACCAAAATGCTCCCGGGTCATCCAAAATCTGATCCGCGCATATGCCCAAGTCCAAAATCATCATATGAACCTGCCGAAACTTTCAGATCCCGAATCCAAGGTCGTTTACTCAAAATTCCAATCCTAGATAATTCTTTCAACTCTAAGCTTTCAAAATGAGAATTCTCTTTCCAAAGCAACTCTGAACTTCCCGAAATTCAATTCTGACCACGTGTACAAGTCATAACACCTGAAATGAAGTGCTAATGGACTCAGACTGTTGAACGACATGCTAGATCTCAAATTGATCGGTCGGGTTGTTATATTCTCTCCCACTTAAACATACGTTCATCCTTAAACGTGCTAAGAACTACACTGAAGTAGTCTGAAATTACTTGTTTAACACCTCATGCACCTTCCCGTGCTTCCACAACTCAGTTTAGCGCATTAGCTCGATCAATTTTGATGATATTTCCTTTTTTTCAAGCAAATCAGCCTTAGAGTCGAATTCCAACATCCAAAATTCTATGCTAGGCTCGTTTCCAACATATGCTCATCATATCAATCACTACACGATGTACCAAAACATGTCCGCACAATTTTGCTGAATTCACACCCTGCATCACTTAACTCAAAAAACCACAATGACATTCTCTGATTAAATAAATCGAAATTCCACGAATCTGATGCTCCCTCTGCACCTTATGACCCACTTAGGCCTTGCTCTAGCTCTTATAATATCGCCACAACGGAAAAGATGTGCAAAAATTCATAATTAACTACCGCGCCCACCAATCATTGGGTTTATATTCCCGACAAGAAACATCACTTCATTCAGAGTCGAATAATGATCTTAGCTCTTTAATATACTTCATATAATCAGATTGTACTGATCCTAAATCGAATGATCTCGTCTCACCCAGTATGAACTGCTCAGGCAATATGCCGCCCGACATGACCAAAGGTCTCATATGATGCTACAATGTGCCAATAGGCTACCGATTCGAATGCAATACAAAAAGAAAATGATCTTTGGAAGGAGCTACCTAACTCACGCACTAAGACATACTTTCCTTAGAAAAAAGGAAACAATGCATAAAAAACTAGCATATAGAAAACTAAACTCAACATCACACTGTTGTGGTACACAACCCGATCCAAATAACATGCCACTGGCGCCGTTCCACCTGATTCATATATAGATATCACATAATGAAATGCACATCGAGCTAAATTTTCTCATTCAATAAAATATCAAATTTCGGTCACAAGCACACTAACTGCAGAATAACATCCATGGATGAACATATAGCGCTATAAGTTACAAAGCTCAAGCACATGTGAGGTCCAATATAAAATTTGAATCTCAAGAGCTATTTTGCTCATATAACATCATTCCTACGCAGGTCCCCATCACAAAAGCAATTCACTGAGCCATCTCACAGATCACATGGTGCAATACATCATCACATGAAATAGCTAACGACCACATAACACCCAACTATTCTTTCGTAAGGAGCTCTTTGCTGAAATGAACACAACTGGCATGCCATAGAGCCCATATTTATATTTAAATCTAACCACCACCCTTAAGTCGATCTTGATCGTATCAACTAAGATAATAACCCTTCAAAGGTCCATACTAACTTCCCTCTTCTCATAGCACACAAGAACAATCGTTATAGCTGGAGTACTCATCCACAGTCCACAACTCAGTAACTGAGTGCCCTCCAGGCATATATTCTCAGTTTATCGAAATCATCACAAGTCTTCATACTTGGCTTAACTTCTTCAATCAATCAAGTAACTACATGCCATACTTATACGATCTTCCTGTGGGACACACTCCGACAATGTACCATAACAAACAACTCGGTCTTACCTCTAAACCATCGGCCGTACTAACGCTGAAAAGCGATCAAGAATCATTATCTAGGATGCAAATCCTTTTTCAAAAAACACCGATCTCAGGTAACGCTGAAGACAATACCAACTTACCTTAAACATCAAAACTTCTTTTCTGATCATTGTTACACCCCAAGTTTTCACGCGTGAAAGTAGGCCATAAGTTAAGTGATGAAGGTCCGAAAAAAAGAAGAGATATTAAATTTCATATTTTCGTACGTTAAAGCGTCGTCGTACGTTAAATCTACATCATAAGATTAATCAACGTAAATTCGGAAATGAAATTTATTTTGGGATTATAAGTATTACGCTATTTATAACAAGCGGTAAATAAGTGCTATGAAGGAAAAAAAGGGTACAGGGATTAAAGAAAAGGAGTTCCGTTGAAATTGGCAAATGCGAGATAAAATACGGATCAAGCAATATTACCGTTAGTTATAAACTAGTATCATGCAAGGTACCATATGACCACGGTAGCATAATATATAAAGTATATATATCAAGTATTTTGAAAATAAATAGAATTTTGAGTTATTTATGATAATTCTTAAATTATGCGGGTCATAGATTAATTATCGGGTAACGAAACATTACCCGGTTAACTAATAAGCGGATAAAACTAATAAAATCATCTCCCCAAACCAAGACGTGGCAGCCATGAAAACCACCAATAATGACTCATTAAGTCCATAAATTGATGGCATGTGTAGGGAAAGCTTGGATTAAATAAATCCCAAAAGTGGGGCCCACAAGTGTTGAAGATAAAAGCTCATTTTGAGTATATAATATAAAAGGATTCTAGAATAAAACAAGGTAAGGGCTGGATAAGCTCATAATTCTGAGACATCTTATATGACTTCTCCAAACGTGAGAATTTTTCCAAAAGCCTCCAACAAAGTCAATCAGAGATTCCAAGGTTGGCAACAAGTGATTCAATTACAATTTCTAGTTCAAATACATTCATGGATTGGGTTCCACACTATCCTCACGTCCAAATTCTGAACTTTCTTGATTCCAATAATGGACCAAAGGAATTTACAAAGCAAGCCATAAGGTACGGTAGTCATGCAGAACAAGTTATGTTCTTACGATAGTTTTTGGTACTTCAATTATAGTCACAAGAGGGACGCCGACCTCACATACTAGAAATATACATGTAAAAGAGCTACCGAATATATATAGCTGTCCGCAGAGATTGTGGTAATACAAGTCAGTGTGATTGAGTGTATTCCTAAAAGCGGGGTATGAGAAGGGTAGTGTAATCCCACAAAGTATAGAGAATCGGCTCAGATATGTTGAGGCACTTTCTTCTTTCTTTGGCATGATCTAAAATGAAATGAACATAAAATATATGTTACTTCATAATGACTCTACTCCTAGAAACTCAGATTGTCCATGTTGTTCTTTCCATACAAAGTTATTCTAAGAAAGTATGTATGATCCTTGAGTCCTAGTGAAGTTCATATTAATGGTATGATGTCCATAATACTAATCGAAAGTGCAAAGAGCTAACGTCACTCCGAAAGGTTTAGAACATGATTCCACGAGTTGAACATGCATTATATATATGTATCGATTTTACTCTACCGAGCCGCGCTATAGTAGGCCGGGTACGACATCTATTGTGCAACCACTGATCAGTTGGGTTTACCGAGCTCCATGTAGCCGGGTACGATTCTACCGAGTCATATGATGGCCGGGTACGTTTTTACCGAGTCCTCTTTGAGGCTGGGTACGATATGATGATGATGATGCCCACAGAGGCGAATGTTTTTAAAAAGTTTATGTATATATATGTATTATGAATTTCTTGTCAATAGTCCCCAGAGGCGCTCAGATGTTACATGTTGTAGCCCATCTATCTCTCTTTACATTACTGTTCTTATTTTTGCTTTCCTGCCTTACATACTCGGTACATTATTCGTACTGACGTCCTTTTTGCCTAGGGACGCTGCGTTTCATGCCTGCAGGTCCCGATAGATATGTCGAGAGCCCTCCAAGTAGGCTATCAACTCAGCGGAAGATGTTGGTGTGCTTCATTTTCTTCGGAGTTGCTCGTCTGATTAGTTTTATTTAGAGGTGTATTGTTTGGTATGGTGGGACTCTGTCCCGACCTTTATGGCATTTATGTATTCTTAGAGGCTTGTAGACATATATCATGTACGTAAAAGATTGTACGGCCTTATCGGCCTATGTTTTGAGTTTATAAAGGATCATGTTGGCCAATTAGGCCTGTATGTCTCGTGTATATGATGATATAATAAGAAAGAAATGTTACGTTGGTACTCGATCGAGTAAGGTATCGGGTTCCCGTCGCGTCCCGTCGGTTTGGGTTGTGACACTCATCTGAGATTGTAACATCCTGTGCACATCGAACTATTACCTTGATCTTTACTTGAAATTCTATACCACTTACTACACCTCATGCCAATATATGATAGAACACATTTTTCACCATAGCTTCGGAACCACCATTTGGTTAACACTTCATCATATAAAACTTTTCACTTAACTCACTTCAGGAGAACCATGGGAGCATGCAGGTAATTTTTCATAACTATAGAACATGAAAATCTCTAAGTAGTGGTCTAAGCCACCATAGCCCTTCTGGTATCCGCCAACACATAATAGGCCATGATAACAGAATACTCCTGAATAACATAAATTAGGATGACCGATAAGCCTCTCATGTACAACCACAAATCACACTCATAACTTGATCACGCTAAGGGAACTGACCTCAACTACTCATATACCAACTCAATTCTGGCTAACCAATCTATCTTCTTTCGATTTACCCCGACCGCCTTAGAAGCAATAACAACTCCACTAAACATATAGCATGCTTTATTCGTACTATTTCGAGTGATCTTAAATCACGAGGCCATGCAGTCTCAAATCCCATAAACTATTTTGTGCCTCCCAATTGCTACATTGCAAGTCAAAACATCAGGTAACATTTTTGGGCCCCCACTCATAGCTGCTACAAAAGCTTGATTCTCAATTGTGCCTATAGGCTCGAGATCATTAGGTATCACACTTTATCTATTGAATTCACTAGGACCGTTGTTGAGAACCACCCACTCTAATTTGGCCCCGAATATAATCAATTCTATAAGTCTTCTAGCACATGAATACCTTATGGGTGATTCACGTGGCATAATCCCTTCCACTGGAACCTGCATCTTTACAAACACAATCCGGAATCCTTCCCTAAGTCTTAATATGGGCCGATAAGGCCAATGATAGCCCACCTTTAATAAATCATGTGACGAACTGGCGCGTCGTCACGAGAGTTACCACCTTGTTTTTCCTTCATTATGTTGTTTCATGTTTCTATATCTATATTCGAGTCTATCGGGTGAATTTGGATTGATTCTGGTTGAAATAAGGCATATAAACTTTTTGAGTGAAGCTTATTTCAGAAAAGTCAACCTGAAGTTGACGATGTTGTTAGAGGGCTCGGATATGAATTCTGGTGATTCGGTTAGCTTCGGGAGGTGATTTGTGACTGAGGGGAGCGATGAGGTCCGGTGTAGAAATAGGTTTGAATTGGCTAAGTTTGAATTTTGGTGAAATCTGGTTGATGGGTGAGATTTTGATTCGGGGGTTGGAATGGAATTCCAACAGTTGCAGTAGCTTCGTTATGTAATTTTGGATATGTGTACAAATTTTCAGGTCATTCGGACATCATTTGGTCGGGTTTGATGGAATATAGGTTTCGGAAGTTTTGGTTGAAACTTAGGCTTGAATCCGCCTTGATTTGATGATTTGTGTGTTGAATGATGTGTTTTTACGATTGCAACAAGTTTGTATTGTGATTTGGAGTAGGTTGGTGGTTTTGGTTGTGGTTCCGAGGGCCGTGGGGGTGATTTCGGGGGTCAAATGGACCATTTTGTGTTGAACATCACAACTGAATTGCTGTCATAAAAGTTGCAGACTTTTGCCCTATTCGATCATAAGGGTTGTGATGCGATCGCATAGAAGGTTTGGAGGAGGCTCAGTTTTTGTTCAATGTCATCGCGGTCTGGGTGTATGCGATCGTATAGTTGATGAGGTTAGTGCTCTGTGCGGTCCCCAGTGAAGTGTTTGTGCTATGCGATTGCGGGGTATGTGTTGCGATCGCATAGGTCATTTTGAGAGGCTGGAAAGTTTGTTCTATGCGATCGCAGGGAAGGTGAGCGATCACATAGTGTAAATTAAATGCTCGGGCAGAACAGTTATATTATATTTCAGACGCGAGGGTTTCATAATTTCACCATTTTTGGGCAAGTTTTGAAGCTAGGGGACGAGGGATTAACAGATTTCCACCTACATTTCGATTGGAGGTAAGTTTTATGGTCTAATTACATGATTTTATCCTAGAATCTTCATCTATATCATTGAAAATTGGAGGAAATAAGGTGTAAATTGGGGTTTTGCTTGAAGCCTAAGACAAATAGAAAATTGATGATTTGAAGGGGCAAATGAACTCCAATTTTGATAAATTTTATATGTATGGACTCGTGGAGAGACGAGGATTCTGAAAATGTGGATTTCGTAATTATTTGAGAAGCGGGCACAGGGCTTGGGTTTTGGCAACTTCGTGTTTTTTTATGTAATTCGAGTTATTTCGATTGGATTATGTTCCTTTAGCCTATTTTGATGTATTCCTATTGGTTTTGATCAGATTATGCACCCCTGGAGGTTGATTCTCGTGG